>JAULBM010332909.1:0-12941 GCA_032357055.1 Geukensia granosissima
TAGGAGATGTGGCATGATTGTCCATGAGACAGCCACCCACCAAGTGACAGTAGAATTTTAACTTCTACAGGTTAAAATCAATTTCCTAGACCACTCGGCCCTTATAGTAAATGAGAAATGGGCCTAAGCATGAAAACTTGACCACAGTCAATGGACCGTGAAATTAAGGTCAAGGACAAAAGACGCGTAGCTGACTGACATGTACTTCTTATAATCAATAAGCATACCCAATATTGCTGACCAATCATATGAAAAACTGACCTAAGCATGAAACTTGTAGTTGGAACTCCCTAAACCAAGCAAAGTAGGTCAAGGACCAATGTCATGTGGTTGGTCGATAATTTTATATCACGAACTATAAGCACACTACTTTGGTAATTCTAGCTTATATACTTTCAGAGATATAGAGCTCTCAAAAAAGTTAACGCCGCCGCCGTTGCCACCGGATAGTAATACCTATGTCTCGCTTTCGGGACTTCGTCGAAGGCGAGACAAAAATGTGTAAATATTTTTGAAGAAGTAAAAATCCAAACCTTGTCAGCGCCCTCAGTGATGTTCATGATGTTAAACGTAATATCAGTAAGTTACATTTATGTTAGTGATTTCTGGTCACAATAAAAGTATGATATATAGATTCCATTTGAAATGCGGTAGTTAAATGTTTGTATTGCCATACACAGCGTGGAGGGCTTACATTGCTCAATTTACATTTCTCAAAAGGGATTTGAGATGTACAATTTAACGAAGCATATACATTAGGCATCTTTAGTCATTTCTTTAAAAAACAGATAAAAATCATTTATTTGCTAAGAAAACGAATTATTCATCAGTTGAGCACATCATGAGCTCGTATTAAATTTCCACTATAAATTTCACCTGTACAGTTAAGAGGAAAAAACTCCCGATATTTAAATCTTATTTCCCTTTCTCAACCTAGGACGGGAACGTTATCTCCGTGCCTGCAACGCTCTCAGCATGTTAAAGATCCCTTCAACGTTGCGTACTTTATTGGTGATAATTTTGGTAACATTAAAACGACGTTATTTTACCAGAATTTAAGTCGTAATGAGCGAATTACCTTCTTCTTGAAACTAACGTCTAGAAAGTATTTGTACATGTAATCCCGCTTTTTGTATCGATCAGATTAGCTGCCCCTTTACCTTTAAGACGTTAGATTCCTAAAATGCAAATATTCTTTTTTGTAGAACCAGTTTGTTTTCTGTTATAACCTTTGTCCTCGTCCATCACTTTAATTATTTGGAAGTTAATATATTAAGTTTTTACTTGTAAGGCAACAACCATTTTCTTTTCTGGGGGCCTGGGATTTTATAAAAAAAAATATTTTAATGACCTAGCTGACAGAAAAAAAATTTTAGACTTTGTATTGTAGTTGAAAAAAAATTATGCTGTCACCTGCTAGAAAAAACTTGATGTTCGAAACAGCTAGTGATCTGGAATTGGGGTGCGTGTATTGGAAAAGAAAACAAACCGCGTTATCTTGCTAATGTCATAGTAGGAATATTTTTGCTTTCCTTCGCACAAAAAATAAATAGAATATTTAAAAAAATTTTATGGACACAATTAAAAAATAAAATATAAGAAAATGGTTGTTGCCTAAGATGATTAGGCTTCGAATAAATATATAATTTAGAATCAAGAAAGTATGCCAAAGAAATAATACAGGCTGGAAAGAAAAGAAAACGCAAAGGCAGAATAGAAAAGACGTTATCACAAAAAGAAAGAAATCAGGGAAATAATACGATCAATATCTTGACACCAAACAAGCGGTTTTATTCAAAGGAAATTTCCGCTTTAAGCCTGCTAAAATGTTCAGTTACTTTTAAACAGTTTTCGACCATTTTGCTTGTCATCAGTTTCGTGTTCAGTGGAAACCCTACTACAAAACCATTGGATCATAAAACATGATTTTTCGGAAAACTATGGATGTGAGGAGTATTAGAGCAGACTTATTTTCAAAGAACGGAGGTTTCCATCAATGTTTCAAACCGCCTCGGTGGTGATATGGTTAACGTGCTCGACTCGAAGGTTTTGGGTTCGATCTCGTTGGAAACTAATTCGACGTTAAAGTTTGTGACACTTAAATAATGTCATGGACACTTAATCCTGTTATTGTTATCTTTGTTATATTTTTAAGTGATAATTTTGTAGTCAGTTTATGGTTTGGTCTGGTACTGTCCGGACCTGCTAAATAAAGTCTAAAGTATTGAAAAATTCCGTCTTTGAATATCGATCGCCGGACGCAAGGAAATTCCCCAGTTATAAATCAATCAAATAATCAATCAATCCATTTTTCAATAATATACCGACACGCTGTCCTTAAAGTTAACGGAGTTGAGAGTTAATTTCTCCTATGACACCCATATTAGAACGAACTGTTTCAGAAGAAAGTAATGATCAATACTTCGTGCCCATGTTCAATCTTTAGTCAATGATTACCTAGACTCGATTTATCACAATGTTTCTGTTACAAGCAAGAATTAACAGAAGAATATACGTCACAGCATAAGTGTTTCGGTATGCTCGGACAAATTTGTTCGGAACTAAACAACAATGCTTTCATACGTAACTCTATTGAGACGAGCAACGCCAAGTCCCCCTTTATCCAATTTGAATGAAAATATTTAAAAATAAGCGTTTCACAAATTCATCACACTAGGCTTTACTTTATTCTGATCAACTTAAGCCAGTTTACAGGTAATCTATTGCGTTTACACTAATGTTGTGGTTCTGGCCTATTTTAATCCTGATTAAAATTGAAACACAAAAATCAATATAAGTAACGTTATCAATTATGACGTCATTTTAATCCACATTTGCGTACAATTTGATCCCGATTAACTTAATTCGAATTATACTCTATGTCAGGCCTTTCTGGAGTGTGATTTTCGAGCTTTATAAATTAATTTGTGCGATTCTGCCTTTGTATTTATATTTAATCAAAAGAAAGCATTATCCCACAGTTACCGGTTTATGTTTAACGCCGTTTAATAACGGTTTACATACTATTATCTGCCCCTGAAATTCTCTACGGAGATTTAAAATTGAGGGTCGGCCATCTTCGTTTTAGGCGGGAGTGCTTAAGTTTGACCTAGATAAAGTAATCTAAAAAATTGTGCGCATTTCTTTTGTTCGGACCTTCTCTTGCGATTCATATTTTTTTTTTAATTTCCATTCAAGTGCGCCTCGAGCCATATCTGCATGTTATCAAATCCTAGTTTAATTACTTAATTATTACGCAGCGTGTACAATGTGTATTCCCGGTCTCGCGCTAGCGCGTGCAAAGAGCCACTTCCGGCAAACAAATGGAATTTACAATGTAAAATCCCCGTAGAGAATTAAAAACGCGGCGCAACTTAAAATGCATCGTGATTGCAAAAAATTATTATTGCAACTTACTTGCACTTTTTTAAATCTACAAAATAAACAACATTTTATAACAATACGACAGACATTTTTTTCTTCCATTGCGTTTTTACTCGTTCTAATAAACTCTGACATAGAGTATAAAGATTTTAGTGACAGGCAAAAATGTTAGAAATAGTTCAGTTGTTTATTTTTACCCAAATAAAGTCAATTTAGTACATACCAATTCACTTATCATATTTCAATATTAAAGTAACATATTTTATTAATTATTATAGTAACATTAAAAATTATGCAGATTTCATTTTTATGGGAAATTTTATTTGTATGAAAAATATTACCTTTAGATTGTATTGGTTTTTGCGACAGTCCCTTCAGTGTAATTTCACCATCCAAACTTTTGTCAGATATGTATTCTATGTTACTGCTCAATCTGATATTATCCATCTTTGGTATGATAATCTCAACATATGGCTGGTAGACAAATAGTGATCCTTTTCTTGTTCTAACCCATTCTCCTGTCACGGAATATTCATTTTTGTTGTCAATCACCAGTCTACCCGTGATCTGCTTTTGTTTGCTGTCACCTACCACAGCACCTGTCAAATATTAATCAATAAACTGCTGTTGTGTGTGATTTGAATAGAACAGTTTAATGCAAAATAATATTTTGTTTTAGATCGTAAAAAATAGTACTTTAGTGCATTGTTTACCTTTTGCACGAATATAGAATTCTCAATCTACTTCAATTTTTCATATTTTTACGTTTAATCTAATAAGATGTTATCTCTTTTACTTGTTTACAATAGTGCAATTACCTCTGATTGAGGCTCTCTTCCATGGTGAAATTAAGCTTATTTCTAGTACTGGGTCAGGTCTAACGAGGCAGTCAAAACTCATTTCACGGTCAACTTTGGAGCCTGGGGTGTTAAAAGCTATTCTGGTCCTGGCTTCATCCTTCTCCTACATAAAACAATCAATCATTAACTAAATAATAGTATATTCAAATTTTTTCATTTAACAATGCATTCTTGTTTTTTTCTTAATTTTTTTTATTTTCATCACTTGCTAATGGTATTGACAACAATTTGTTCGAATTAAAAACTTTTTACACGAATATTCAAAATATTTACCATTACAAATTTATACTCAAAGTTGTAACTGGAATGTTGATCTCTTTTGTACAGGATTACTCCGGCGCTCATTGGTCCAGTCAGCGGAAAATATGGGGCATCTGCTTTCTGGGAAGCATTTGGATACTGAAGTTCACCGCAGAGTTCTAAACCTGTGATCTTTGAAAGCTTGTCGCCTGAGCACACTTTCTTTGTCTGTCGATTTTCTGTGATCATTTTCTGTTCTCGCTCAGCATCACGATGGACGGTGAAGAAAGCAGTCCTGAAAGTTGAAATTGGGGGATAGATATTTCGCTTCTATTTCGAATGAATCTTTATTCTAAAAAAACATTTTTCATTAGCCAATCACAAAATATTAAAATACAAATTAAAAATTAAGTGTACAATTATAGTTGTAATTAAATTTAAATTTTAGTGGCCGCTTCTTACTTCCGGTTGGATTAAAACAATAGGAAAGCAATAAGGAGAATTCCAAACTTTGAAACATTCATGTATCAGTTAACGTTACACAATGTTAGGCATACGTACTTGACATTGAAAACTTCCATTTTATCAAATGGTGTGTTGACTTGGGCGCTAAGAACCTTGCCGTTTTCAAGTTCTACATGTCCATCAACAGAAGACGAAGAGTACATCGTGGAAACCATTTTCATTCCATTCTTTGTTACAAATGCATCCACACTCATCATACTTGTGATCTGTACCGAACCACTAGAGCAGCAAAAAAAAATCTATTATTACCTATTGTTTTCTAAATTGTCTATTATTAATGTAAAGTATAAAAATTAAAATAAACAAAGTAATTATTATGAATATGTACTGTTTTAAGTGCTTTTTGATGGAAATTCTATTATTATTATTATTATTATTATTATTATTATTATTACCTTGGTTTAAAGTATCCTTTCACAGAAAGGCTTGGGGATTTCAATGACATTTTTCTCAGGTCCATTTTACCAGAAGCTTCCAAGTCAATTGTAGCTGATCCATCAATTGTCAAGTTCATCGGAAATCCAGCAATAGTTGGTATAATCATACTACTGTCCAAAAACATGTAGTTTTGTGTGAAGGAATACTTCTGATTTTTAGCCAGGGTGGTAAGAATGTCCAGAATATTAATTGTCTTGCCATCAGTGATATCACTAAGTCCAGTCAATCGTGCGAACATTAATTCGTTGCCGAATACTCGCATGTACAAATCTCCTTTCAATGCATCCATCTCATTACCAAACTATAAAATAGAAATGTTTCTATATAAGTTTTCTGCAAGATACGTCGCTATAAATCAACAGTTGTTCTTATTGACCGGAATAAAAAGAAATCAAAGCTTGTACTTATCCAAAAAAAAAAAAAAAACAAAAAAACAAATCTTCCCCCTTTCAAAACAATAATATTCAATTTAAGCTTAAAAAGAAATTGTCAAATGACATTCAAATTGATGTCATACCTGTCTGTCTATGTCTTCCATTTTATTGTCACTGATTCCCTTGATGGACTGCTTTGTGACTTCCTTGACGTCTTTTTCTTGGAAGTAGCCATTTGGTCCGAAGTAAGATTCCAAGAAATATTCAATTCCTTCCATACGTCCTCCGATTTCCAGAAGATTGACTGAGTGTCCGAAAAGGTCAAAGGTTATGTTGGTCATAGCTGATCTTGGGAGGAAAGACTTGGATGACCAGATGAGGTTGCTGTCTATGGATGCACCAGTATTTAGTTTTTCAAGGAAGAAAGATCCCTCATAGTTTCTGGAGTATTTTAGCTTTTCAAGATCAAATTCTTTCTTCAGCTGTTGGTCATTGATAATATTCCTGATATCCTGCTTCAGTGGGCTAGACGTTTCCATCAGGTTAGTCAGGTGTGACCAAATAAAGGAACCAACTTGGTTGACTTCTTCTGATTCCAAGAAGAATCTGACTCTGGACAATGTTGTGTCAGAAGGACAAGTCATCAGGACAAGGTATGCAGCAATTCTCAACTCGGAATCCTCGTCTCGGTTTCGAAACACTCTCATAACGTCGTCACGCTGAAAAATGCATCAATCTCAAAGTAATATGAAGTCATAAAAAAATCAAATTAAAATATTTCAGAATCGCACATTTGTCTGATTGCCCGAATTTTAAAGTTAATATATTGTAAAAAATATTCTACTTAATAAGAAATCCTATTTTAATAAACGAAAAACTGATAATAAACAAATCTAGATATTAGTAAAGGGCAATCTGTTTCTAAATAAAAACTTACACTTATTGAACATGGCATGCGACGGAAGGCTTGGACAGCAGAAAGGCGAACTTCCATTGGGTTTTCTGTCTTGGTCATGCACTGACTAATAGTTGGAACCACATTCGTCACAAATCCAGCATTTCCAAGAGACCTCAGACTCATAATCACCTTTGAAAGAATAATTTTCGTTATTTCAATATGATTTTAATATTCTTTAAGAAATTTAGTACTTACAATAGAATCGTCATAAATACTGAAATGATGTAATGAATAGATTTATCCATAAAATAAACTGTATAAAAATAAACTGTATATTGACATTTTATTTTTTATATACCTGGTTGAGGTTATTTTTGTCTACAAAACATCCAACACCAATCTTGGCTTCAATGGCTGAGACAATTTCAGCAACATCAACGTCATTTTCACAAGAGGCTTTCTGACAGTATGCGAAAATAAGAGATGAAACTCCAAGCATGGCTTTTCCATTGGCTTCAGATGTTATCAGGGGCTAGAAAATGAAAAATATTAAACATAAAAGTATATAATTTGCAACACAATACTCATAACATTTCAAATAATTACCAGACTGTTGTCATGTTAATGAAATTGATATTAGATGAAGATGCTTTCATGCAATTACCTATATCTAGACTTAACGAACTAAGATAAATATATGTGTTGAAAAAAAAGTTCGATTAGTACTACAGCAGCTTTATTTCTTCCAAGCGATAATAAGTTTTAAAATTCACCTTGACTTCCTGCAGCATGTCCTTGGTTGGATCCTTGATAAAGGCAAGGGTAGTTAACCACATGTCAGCTTGAACTCCTGTCACCTCCTTGTTGTTGATCAAGTTGGTCATCATTCTTAGTGAGGCTTTAGTTCCCAGCATTGGAATGGCATCAAAGAAGAATTTTCTAAGAAATATAAAAATGATTCGATTGAATATTTGAGATATTCATGTAAATAATATTCAGTTATTTGCTGCTAAACAACAAATAATTATAATGTTCCATGCAAGAAAATAAAAAAGGAATAAAACCGGTTCTGATAGCAAATAACTGGTACTTACTCAACTCTCTTCTGGTTTGAAGAACAAAGACTGGTTTGTTTGACTTTTTGGTAGATCTGACTTAGGTCCTCACTATCAAGAGCTTTCATCAGATGAACAAGGTTGGAGAAGAGTTTTGGTGTATCTGGCTGAACATTGTCTCTTGTGGAGATACAAATCTCACTCAGTTTGCTCTCTACGTCCTTGTTTGAACCTCTGCCATCATTCGCATGGGTGAAAGTCAATGGAAGGCGATCTCTGATGGACACTAGAGATAACGTAGAAAAGAAATTAATTTAAAAAGTTGAAATTTAAAATACGGTACCGATGTAAATGCCCTATCAACTTCTGTACTGATATGATTTAAAGGATAAATGAAATTCTAAGATTTTAACTGAAAATATACATCTATTTTTAAAAACCTTCTTGAGGTTACTTTTGTCTGCATACATTTTTGTGATGAAAAAAATTGTAAATCCTTTGGGCACAGAAAATCACAATTTTTTGCTGTCCTTTTACTGCCACTATTGGTTCCTGGTTAAGTGTCTACAATGTTTTTGGCGTCACAAACTTTTATTCTGTAGCGTTTATCAGAAACGTGTCATTTGTTTTTTAATTTGAAAATTATTGATCTTTTTAGCACTGACTAGGTTAAGTGCATTTGTAACGCACATGACATTGTTGCAAACATGCTTATATACATGTTCTGTTCTTTGATTTTTGTATATTTGTTTTCTTTGTTTTAGTTGCAACATGTTTTATTTCGTTATTCTGACAACTCACATTTATTTTTTTTAAACATTGCCAAATGATTTTTATTCACCTGAGCTCAATGAGGTAGCTCTCTCTGTGACATATTTCAGCGTTTGTCTGGTCTTGGTGACGGCACCACTGGATTCCCTTGAGAACGGTCGGAGTACATGTTGTTCCTCGCATACACTGCTCTGAAGAATACCTGCATTGCTGATGTCCTGTGAACATTCGTGAGTTCCTTTCACCAGAGGTAACGACTGGATTTCCTACAAATTATAATAAACTGTATCGATATTATGCCATCAAAATAATGACATTAATATCTCGTTTCTTGACGCATAAATAAATAAATATTCCCTGGATGTTTGATATAGAATCATGTTTTTAAAAAATTGGCCTGAGATTATTTCTGTCTTATTTTCGAAAAAAAAAACTATAAGTCTCAGCTGGTTTAGCAGTTTGATTATTTTGAAGGTTTTAAAGTTGCTCAAACATATTTAAGGAATACAATTATTTCTGTCCTATTTTCGAAAAAACTATAAATCTCAGCTGTTTTACCAGTTTGATGATTTTGAAGGTTTTGAAGTTGCTCAAACATATTTAAGGAATACAATTTTTTATGCGTTTTGTAAAATTATTTATTAAATAATTTCAAAATAATTTCTAAGAAACTGTTGATATGTCCAAATTTAATGGTCTTTAAGATTATAATAAGAAGTTAAAATACTCTCATATTCGTTCTTATCAATTGCTCTCTGTAAATGTTCAAAGAGTCCATCTTGGTATTTTGTAATTTTTTTATTAATATTTAAAAACGACTTAAATGGCGCAATATCATTTAAAGTGTTTGATATATAATATATACTTGAAATCATGGGAACTTAAATGTGAAATATGATTAAAGCTTATACGTCCAGTGAAGACGTGCATATGTCCAAAGAGACAAGACAAATTTGAAAAAAAAAACTAAAAAATAAGACGACAACATGTGTCAATATGTATTTCAACTGAATGACTTACAGACGGTACTTTGTATGGCGTCCCTTGCATCATAGAGTTGTATCCGTGTCTGCCCACACATGCCAAGAGATCTTTGCTTTTCTTGATTGTTTTAGTGTACCATCCTTTGTTGGAAACAACGTATTCTGCCTTACAGTCACCAGTAACATCAACCTGAAATAGTAAGGATATATTTCATAGAGATTGAAGCATGCAAAGGGAAAAAGTCCTACAGTTGAAATTGCCAGAATCCGTGTGAAATGATAGTTATGGAAGATAGTCGGGCATGTTTAAATTGGATTTATTGGTGCAATATAAAATCAAATTTAAAAGAAGGACAGTCTGGTGTAAAAATGTTTTAAACCGATAATAAGCAGCAGACTGGATGTTTGACTATATGTAAAGCGACGAAGAAAACCAAGACGTCGTATCAAACTACAATCATGTCAAAAACAATATTATTAGTTTACCTCTTGAACTTGTTGATCCTGTGTAAGATCATCCATTGTATTCTGAAGAGATGATAAGATACCACGTTTGATATTAAGGACCCATGTTTTCTCTGGTGTGGAGGTGCAAAGTTCTTCAATGCGACCATCTTGGAAAGAGAAAGCTAATGAGGACTCCTCTAGACTTGATTTGAACTCTCCAATTTTGTCGGCGTCAATTTTCCTTTCCGGGGCGTTTGGATCTGAATGTAGCAGTCTTACGTCACCCAGCTGTAATCAAAGATAAAACATCAAGAAGAAAATATTTCATTATGATCAAAAGATTCCTTTTTATTTACGGAAAATGAAAGAAATTACAAGAAACCTTGAAGATAAAAAATTATGAATCATAAGAGCTTCGCCAATATTATTAGTGTACATTATCTTTTTATTTATTTTTACCTATTTGAGCTAAATGCTTGTTTAGAATGTAAGCCGTTTTTAGCTGTCACATTAATTTCAAATATGATATTGTTTTGATTGGTGTTAAATGAAACAAATACTTGTTACGGTTATAATTATTATTACAAACTAATGTCAAAGGACAAAACTGAAACTGAAGTACACGCGTGCATACATATTATTTTTATAACAACATTTAAACTCAGAGGTTGCAAGCATCAGAAAAAACAAAGCACTCTGTTCTTACCCGGAGATTCATTTCGCATTTGGAAATGACGTCAATGTAAACTTTGGCTGTAAATTGTAACCCGGACTTGTCTTCGGATGCTCCTTGCATTGATGTATCGACGTCGGCTGTATAGTCATATTCATAGGTCTTTCCGGCAACGTATCCAAATTTCTGTGAGGCTAAAAATTATTTATATGTATATTATATAAATATGTATAAGTCATTGTATCACTCTTTCTATTTCGTCATAACTGCGACTATAGTATACCAAACGAAATTTGCCACAATAAAAGTGAATGTCTATCAAAGTTTTACAATGAAATTTATTATATCATGTATCGTAGGAATTCTAATTTTTTTCCGCAGCTGAGGCTGTAGTTAAAAATTCATTTTATCTTGAAATAAAAAATTTCCTCATAGGGTGTAATGTCAATTTTTTTGACTTTGTAAATTTACTTCATTTTGGGAGTTCAATCGACCGATGTTCGCGGATAACACGACATTAGAAAATTTTTATTTTTTAGGGTTTTATGACGGATAAAAAATGAAATTTTAAGAAAATAGTTGAATTATATTCTTGCTATAACACCTAAGCGTGAAATTTATCTATGAAAACATGCAATTTTGAGACAGATTTTTCAATGTCAAAAATTTTACATAGAGGGGTAATGGGAAATATTTTTGTGCTGAAGAAATCTGAAATGAGTTGCGGCAAAAATTAGAAATCCAACGATATATAACATGACATACTTCATAGCTCTACTTTCGATATATATTTTGACTTAAGTCGTGCAAATTTCGTTTGGTGTACTGTAACTGCTTAGTCCATATTCAAATTAAACCGATTTAGGTAAACATTGATATATTTTATTAAATAGAAAAGGGGAGTACATATTCCTGACACAAAAATCTCATGTGTACAAGAAAATTACAAGCAAAGGAACAGCGCTTTGATTGCTGTTCTTCATCTCAAAGTCACAGTGAGGCCTTCAACACGGAGTAAAAACTCGCACCTCACTGTAAGTTCAAGACGGCCCTTAGCACCAGTTTGAGCGGAATTGGTACATTTTGACAAAAAATAACGAAAATAATAAAGATAACTTACCTGTGCATTGTGTTGAACATGTTTCTGAGTTAATAATTGGTCCTGCGAGATAAAAAAAAATACATAATCATATGAGAATGGATTTGGAATCATACAACCGAACATAGGTTACCAACTTTAAAAATTACATTGACGCATTGGTGTCTTAAAAAAAGCTTTTATACTATATAAATATAACGGATGGGATCCAGCGTGCAAATAAAGTAAAATGTAATTATTTTTTGCTGTCCTTAAAAGGTAATAACGTCTTTACAAATATAAAACTGTTATTTCTTATAGAGTTCCTGTCAAACTTAAATTTATTTATAATAGAATTTAAAGCCATTTGATCCCAAAGTTAATTAGTGATTATAAAGAACTTACCCGCCAAACTTGATGCCACTAAGGCAAGCAGTATAAATAATTTCGGCTCCATTTCGGAGCAGGCGGTATTGTGTATTTGCAGTTTTCTGAAGCCCAATGTGATAGTTAGTCATATATATAGTATTGTGGAGTTCAAAGTGACAATTTTACTAATGAATTTTGACCAATAATTAACGTTAATAGATGCTGACATATACTAAGGACTTTGTAACCGTGTCAGTTATCACTTATCATGTACTATTTACGCAATCAACATGTGAATGTTTACTAAATCTATAGGTCGATGTACTCGTCGCATAATATTGAAATGCAGAGATCAAGTATCGTTGTTAGTTTTTTATTCTTCAGTTTAATACTTAAATTTGTAGTTGTATATCAACATATATTATGTGACAGAATCACATGTACACAATTCCACATATTCACTTTTTTATTAAATTTTTCAAAGTTTAATTCTAGTAATGTAACTGAAAATGCCAGATACATATATACATGTTTATAAATATCTCTTACATTGCTTGTTCTTAATACTCTAGCAGAATGTAACTATATCAGGTATGCATTGAAAACTAAGTGTACGCTATTTTGCGTTATTAAGGGCTTTCCTTCCAACGGAAAGCCCTTATTGTATTTCTTCTGGGGGTATAGGGAAATTATTTTTCCGCAAAATTTGAAAACATTCACTCGCTTTTAGAAATGGTCATATATCTATGAATTTTCAGGGCAGGTATCAGGCAAACATAAAGTTTTGTCAGTAGTGGGCCCCTTCCAAAATAGATATCTAGTGCGGAGTTCTCCCCCTTTTGATGA
>JAULBM010332919.1:0-12941 GCA_032357055.1 Geukensia granosissima
CCAATGAAGATTCCACTAAAGTTTGGTTAAAATTGGCTCAGTGGTTTCAGAGGAGTTGACGAAAATGTAAAATTCCCCTAGGGTCCAATGTTACACTATGTCGAACCATCCAATGAAGATTCCACATAAGTTTGGTTAAAATTGGCTCAGCGGTTTCAGAGGAGTTGATTAAAATGTGAAAAGTTTACGCCGACGACGACATACCACGATGACGACGACGACGACGGACAAAAAGTGATGAGAAAAGCTCACATGGTCTTTTAGGCCAGGTGAGCTAAAAAAGGACAATAAATGTATATTAGTAAATGTAAAAATATCACTTCACCATATGTATTATAAACTTATAAATCTTTGACTTTGTCTGAATTATAGAATGTATCGGTCTGTTGTCTATGTGAAAATCTAGCAATATTCAATTGTAATTAACTTAGCATTTAAGTACAAATAAAATATTCTCAGGTTTCAATTTTGTTTTAAGGGTTAATTTTAAAATTTTTTTTAATGATATTAATTGATGGTTTTTTAAAGAAGAGACTAATCTAATTTATAATCATAATAAGCTTTGCAGTATTATTGAATACTAAAAACA
This sequence comes from Geukensia granosissima, assembly GCA_032357055.1. NCBI lineage: Eukaryota > Metazoa > Mollusca > Bivalvia > Mytilida > Mytilidae > Geukensia > Geukensia granosissima. The sequence continues at coordinate 590 of JAULBM010332919.1, forward strand.
TTTCTCAAATTCCATGCAAGTACTTTCTTAGAGTTAAGTCTAAATTGCCATCTACATACTCAAACAAATATTATAAATGATTCTATGTGTTACTTAAGTCATTTATGATATATTTCTGAGCTAAGTATTTTTATCTTCAATGACAATCCGGGTAGTTTTCCCTTCACTGGATTTGGTTTCCTATTTCGATTTTGTTACCTATCAGTTTCTGATATAATAAACTTATTCAACAATATTTGAAAGCACGGATATTAAATATATGCCAGAAAGACACGACCCACATCTTAATACTTTCCAGTATCAGAAACTAAGTCAGAACATACAACTCAAGCACGAGGAAGCTTTTTTTAAACACTTTTCTTTATTTCTTCTAACTCTGCCTTTTTATAATACTCTGTTCTTGAAAAATACGGATGTTTTCTTTAAGAGATGTTGGGGGTGTTGACAAGGATTAGAAACCATAAAATAACTAGTTTTTTGCTATAAAATATTTTGTTCTCCAACACAACGGAAAATTATTACGTCTGCTTATTGGAACAGGTGCTTATATAGCATATAACGAAAATATGAAATCTCCCATCATCCTTTAATACCGTTGGCAAAAAACGAACAAAATTCATTGAAACATGTACTAACAAACTAAAATGTCCTTTATGTGTCCTTAAAAGTATACAACAAATTGAAATAAATATAAATACTGGGAATTAATTAATTATATGCAAAAATATACAAAAACTTTTAGCCAAAACAATCATCAATATTCAAAAGTAGTCTCTTACTTAAAGATGATGGCTTTTCAGAAATAAAGGGGACTGTTTTATTTCTTAAGGATGTTCTCTTCTAAATAAAGCCATTTTGGTCAGATTTTTGAACGCCTCTGGTTTTATCCATTTCTTAGCATTGTTATTTTTGCCCACTGACCCTTTATTCATTTCACAATTTCATAAAACACAGTTAAAAGTGCCATTTGAGAAGTTTTTAAGAAATTCTTGTGATTACTTCTTGGGTTTTAATTGACAGAACCTCCTAAGACAAAACCTATGAAACATCAAGAGAAAAACAAAAACAAGCACACTGAACGATGACTTTTTCATCTTCTTTTGTTGCAACATTTATATTCTTAAAAGCGAACATCCTTAAATTGCACATAGAAGATATTTTTCCTACTGTATTTGAATGCCTATTTTTATATATGAGTACTTGATTTTACAATTTTTTGTTCTAATTATACTGTTGCAGGTTACGGTTACTCTTTGGAATGTTTATTTATATTATTCACCATATCGTATCAACATCGAAAATTTACAAATACGATACTTTGGCTAAGATGCAATACAGGTTCACTAAGCATTGGGTAGCATCTTTACAAATATCAAATATTGCAATTTGAATGGTCTGAATATTTTAATACAGTGTTTACTGTAAGACGATTTTTATATATGACTTGAAACAATTAACTCGGTCCTTACATTTTCACTCATAATAATGCAAAAAAGCTTACTTGCTTTAAATCTCTACAGAATTTTTAAAGTTTCTCCATATTTTGTTAGAGAATGGCTTTAATTTTAATAAAGTTTCCAATATAATCATACCCGGCAAGTAGTGATGTTAGATCTCTTGTAGAAAGAGCATAACTATAAAACTATGATTATAAATGATAAGCAGACCACAGAAAGAAAGGAATCAGGTGCTCCGGAAGGGTAAGCAACTCCTGCTCTACTAGTGGCATCCATCGTATTGCTCAGTAGTCAAAGCCAGTGTACAGTCGCAATCGATGTTAGGCTCAACCGGTATATGAACGGTTTTGTTGTTACGACATTGGGAAGATTTCCATTGTCATTTGTGAAATTGATATTTTGGTCAACCAAATCATGTGGGGGACCGATAGCTTATCAATCATTTCAAGGGAAAACTACCTTACTGGCTAGAAATTTAAACAATCTGTTGGCACTCACTGCTCCGTTGAATAAACCAGTTCACAAATGGTATAGGTTAGACATATATATTAGACTAAGACCAACAACCTCGTTGCTTTTTGCAATTTGGCTTTCAAAAATTATTTTTGTCACACATTATTATATGAGAATTCAGAATCTTTTAGCTTATGTTGATCATTTTTTTTATTTGTCAACAGTAATAGCACTTTGGTCAATAACCATGAATATTTTTTAAGAATGTGCATCCCTTTTATACAATTTGATACTAAAGGACAATTTTTTTGTACTTTATTGTATAATTACCCAAATTACATGTAAGCTTTCCTTGAACCAAAAAAGAAAATTCTAGCAAAATATCCTCCATCTTAAACTTACAACTTTGACACATATGTGAGGAAAGACAAAACATTATCCAGTGTATTCGTGGAAACAGTAGTACAGCAGTATAAGCATCAATGAAAAACTTTATATAATTGTTATGTTGAATAATATGAGGTTAAGATAAACGTAACTAGTTCTACTATTAAAATCTACTTTCAAACGGAAACGAAAAATAAATTTGAATCAAATTTCTGTTTGAATTCAGTTTGATACAATAGAGAGATGGTAAAGATTCCACAGCAATATATAAAATTCACATTTATTCTTGATACAGTAATAAGCATGCAGTGCCTCTTTTTTTAAAAAAAAATCTACTTGAAAACGTAGTACAGTAATTTTTTCTCCTTCAGATGTTGTATTTTATTTCAAATTATCTAAAATTCTTGGGGTAGTGAAATTTAACATAAATTGACGGTATTTACAATAGTTATGTTATACGTTATAAGTAATGATAGCCGCTAACTTTATTTGATTTTACAAAAAACTAACCTGGTTGAATCTGATGTTTACTGCTCCGTCCGTTTGATTGAAGTCTGCTATATCCATACTTAAGAATAATAGATTATTCAGAAACGTTCATATTATTTTTTATTTAATAATTTTTTCACAATCCTCCTATTTATTAAAAAAATATTACTAAGTATTTTTCATAATTACAAAATTCATCGATAACAGAACAATCGATCTAAACAAATATCATTTATGTAGAATTAGCTCTTTCGAAACAGAGACACAAAGAGATCGACCAGCAAATAGTTAAAGATGTTAATATATTGACGATTTCTGTGAATAACCAAATCAAAATAAACAGGAGTCTTATTATTTCTTTTAATCTGATAAAGTGGCAGATAATTTGTTTCTGTGAAGATTTGCTGTGTTTTATTCATATCGAAGGGTGTCGATAAGTGCAGTTTTAAATAGTTTGATTACATTGACGTATCGAATGAAAATCGATATACCTTTCATGTAATGGTACTGCAATAACGTACAAATAACATTAAGATGCAATTTTATTGAAATAAAGTTAATTTTAGTACATTTAAGAAAGGGCAATCTCTTGTTATATATATATATATATATAAAATTAGGTCATTTTAGTTTTCATTAACACACCAACAGGTAGTTTGATAAATTATACAAATGACAGAGAACACATTATTTTTATATTGTTAATTGACAAACTAAAGAAATATTGTTAGATAAAAGTGATTCATCAGAGGTTAATATGCAGGCCGTCATAAATTGTCAGTTTTGTTTTTTTTTGGTTGATTATATTTCTAATTACGTAGACAAATAAAAATAAAGTATTATTCGTATTATATTGTTTGTTCAATTTTCTGGAATCTGCTAGAACTAGTATCCACCGATATTGTTATGTATGTAACTGTACAAAACGTAGTTCAATTACGTGTGAAGATTTTAAATTGACCAGTACAATGTTAATGAACTGATATTAGAAAAAACATGTTAACGTCTTTTTTATAAATTCACCTAAGACACAGGGTATGTTCTCGCAATAGCTGTGACAATTCTGTTCATTCACTATTTGTGACATAGAGGGCTTTGAAAACGATTAATACGACAGGTGCTGCTTCATTGAAGTCGTACAGTAGAATCTGTTAACTTCTGGAGCTCGACCCTCGTTTTCACGAGGTTTATGTCGCTCAGCCATTGGTTTCTGTGTAGTGTTGTGTGTGTTTTGTATGTTTTCTGTTTTCTATTTTGTTGGGCATGGTTTTGGCTGTGCTATTGCATAAGATTTTTGCTTATCAATTGAGTACATGATTATTTTTTAACTATTTCTAGCCGTATAATTCAACGAATAACAGTGTAAATATAAAATATTGAATAAGTAGATTGATGTAGATTGATTCTAAAAAACTACTTGATTATAGAGACACATAAAAGAATGATGACCAGCATTCATATACATTGTAGGTTTGGCGTATATAAAGCTCCAGCGACAAATTTATCCTTATGAATCTAATTTTGAGTCATGCTAAAGCTAGTTCTTTTTAAGAAAGAAGAGTTCTTATCAGAAATTTTCCCAATTAACCTCAAGCTTAGCAAAATTGTATTCAGCTATTTACTTGCTATGAGAATTTTAGCAAGTTTATTGTCCCCCAAGACATCAACTATTTCTAACTGTTAACCTGGACAGGTCTATTTTAAAGTATATCAAATCAAGCCATTCGAGCAAAAATCTATTAAGTGATTCAGTCACTACTTGACCATCATGCTATGCCCATCTATTAAATATCAATTTACCACTTATTATGTCTGAATATTTGATTATACCGTCTAGGTTCCAATCAAACAAATAAATTTAAATGACATTTTGATTTGTTTCAAGTTATACATCTTGGAAAAAAAACAAGATGGATTCAGGTGGAACGCATTACGTGCCGTACAAGCCGTCCTCCTCGCCTTTAACTACAAATGAGTAAATTGTTGTTTTTTTTAAAAAATAGAGTAGCATAAAGCGTACGACAATGATAAACATTGTTCTAGTCGTGAACGAAGAATGATTAAAAAGACAAAAGTATGTTTTATAATTTTTATTTGTGTCAATAAAGCAGTCAAGCAGTCCAACAATAAACTAAACTTAAATGGTCCAACAATTTTAAAGTTAAAAATAGGTAAAGTCTATTTTGAAAAAAAAAATCTTACGTCTTGTAATGACATTGTACACGTATATAATTTTTCATTTCTCATTTACTAATAACAGGTGCCAATGACAATGGTTATTCTCATTTTTATTTGTTTTGTTTTTGATTATAAAAATATGTATTTTAGACTTAAACGTTTCCTTACTTGTTTTTTATATTACTGGCGGATACATAGTAATTTGTTTGTTTTCCTTTCATTTCGTGATTTGTTAATAAACCAAAACATGCATTTTCCCAGTTTTTTCTTAACTAAATGACTGTGTAGATAATTGTGTTTCTGTCTTGTTTAATAATCTTCCAGCTTGACAATAAAAAGGCACAAAATAAAGAACTAGCATTACAAAAAAATTATTTTACAAGTTAAGATAAAATTTAAATAAATTGAAATTGAAAAGTTGGTTAATGTTTTCAGAAATATATAAAAATAGAGGATTGTACAGAAATATGTCGGGCATGAATGTTTTCGAAATATTAGTTTTTGATGAATATCTGCTGTTCTTGGGCGTTGAAACATTTTACTTTGACAAGTGAAGTATAAATGTGTTCATTAAGTTGTTTTCCGAATGATGAATGAGCCTTAGTTTCAGCATTTTAACCTCTATATAAAGCTGTATTATAAAAAGAAGTCAAAGATACCAAAGGGACAGAGAGAAATCGTTAAATCAGATGACTGACACGACCGTGGCTAAGGCAAATATGATATGCATAACATTACACTAAAAACTAAAGTGTAACACGAACCCTAAATTCTAGGGTTAGTTGAGGTGCCCCGGAAGGGTAAGAAACTCCTGCTGCACTGGTAGCACACGCCATGTAAATCAGTAGACAAAGCCAGTGTAAACTGGCAATCGATGTTAGTCCCAACCGGTAAAGCAACGGATTCAAATTTTTCGCAGGTTCAGGAAATTCACTTTTTTCTCAATTAAAATATGAGGAGTCTCCTCTTTTTGGTTAATGTACGACATTATTTTATAGTATTTTAACCTTTTAAACTGCCATTTACAAGAAGATATCTTTCAAATTTTTTACTTGTCCACCAATGCCTTTCTCAAAAACGTAAAGTTAAGAACACAAGACATTTCACAAACTCGTATTATCTTTGTACTAACAAGTTTTTAAAATGCAAAATTACTAATGTTGAATTAATATAAAGACTTTTGGTATGCTATATTTACAATTCAATATGTAACCTCTCATCAGTAGCATAGAAACATAGGAAGACCAAGATCCAAACATAGAATAAAATGCGCTCTAAACTAATCGAAACGGGAAAACAAAACCTACTGTAGGTACAATTACTAATTGCAATATTATTCGAAGCCTATCTATATTTTCATTTGTTTTTCTGATAAAATAATTTAATTAAAAATATTGAAAAGGGGTAGAAAAACTTCTGCCAGAAAGAAAATAATGTCAGATCACTGCACTGTCAATCAACGAAAAAGTAATAAAATAGAGGAAACAACATTCTTTATAAAATAAGGAAGTGAAGGCATTGTAAATCAGGTATCTATCCGACACGTTTTGCAACGAAACAGCATTGACACGGTGAGATTGTTGATACTTGTAATTTTTATTTATTTATTCGAATTCTAAGGGTCCTTGAAATTTAATAATTATTGCTAGCGGTTCAAATAAAAACAGGAACAATTGAGTGAATATTGTTAAGTTTGAGAAGTAACGCATTTTGTAGATTTCTTAAAATAATGTTGAAACTTACCAAGTTCTAAGTTAAAATTCACTTCGTTAATCTTTGTAGTAGGGCACCTTCTAAAGGTTGAGATAGGCACAGACCTTCGTTCGTATAACTAAACCACTAAATAAACGAACGAGCGAACGAAAATCTCAAAAACGAACGAACAATCCTATCGTGCATGGGAAAACGAAAGAACGAACGAACGAACGCTCTAATCGTGCGTAGAAAAACGAACGAACTAACGCTCTTATCGTGCGTGGGAAAACGAACGAACGAACTTTATTTCGTTAGTTCGTTGTTTTTGAAAATAATTAAAACATCGTGTTCTGATGGTTTGTGCAAACTAGTAAACAAAAATTTACATAGGGTTTATGCCTTTCTGTATTTATTTAATTATTAGCATAATTTGTTCATTTAATTGGGATTTTGTATGACTAAGTACAAAGGATATTTGAATACTATCTTGATGACCTATGGAAGAAGTTTCTTAAGGTCAGAAGCTTTCCCGGTGTTGAAATGCAATTTTTCATTTAACAAATGTTTCCTCGCTAACACCCGTTTGTAATGTTTGGTGTTATAATCTGTACAGTTTTTTTCAATTCTAGTTGTAATAACAAGAAAATGTCTTAATTCCCTATACCTCTAATTGACAAAACCTTGATTTTAAAAGTTAGCGAAAGAAAACACAAGACAAACTGAGACAAGTCAACATACACTGTAATCTTGAGAACATAGTATAACATAGTAGATGAATATAGAATATATTCCAGAAAACCACAATCCACATCATTATGGATGTTGCACTGCATAATATCTCGTTAGACTGTTGCCTTTAGTTCAATAGATTTCCGTGGGGTATGAAACACATAAAACACATAGCTATGAAGAATATGCTCTGCGGTGGAGATTTTAAAAGAGTCAGGAACAACGAACCGATCCGAATCACCTATGATCCATTTTTTAGTATGGTCTGAATTGTCTATATCATGTATGTTCAATTTGTGTTTAGTCTCGTTGCGGTCCTATTGTCATTAACATTTTATTGCATTGATTTTGTACAGTTTTCGTCTGTAACACTAGTGAAGTAGCATAATAAAACAGGTGTGCATCTTTAAAATCAATTTTTGATAAACTTATCAATATCAAGGTGATCTTTGTCAAAAACCGGTGAAGTGAAACAAAGAATTCTAAAAACATTTAAAAATACACATAATCACAAAACATTAAACTTTGATAGATGTTGAATAGCTCAACCTAATAGAATACAGCTTATATTTTTGAGGGATGTGATAGGAAAAAGGTACATAATGGCTTTCTGTTCAATATATAATGAATAAAGCAGAATGATTCCAAAAAATTAAACAATCAGCAATCAATGCGCTGTTCCTTTGATTGGAATGTACTCGTATATTTAAGATTTTTTTGTCATGAATATTTAAACCGTATCCCCTTTTATTTTTATAGCACCAAACAAAAACTGAAATTACCAATACTCGACTTCATATTCACATATATTGTAGTCTTATCAGAAACCGCCTTATGGCGTGTCCACAAAATCCTTTAAAAATAGAATTTGAATTCTTTTTGTGTGTGCTATTACAAAAATCTTAAGTCAAAATCACAGTTCACAAAACTAATGTTTTTTAAGTTTAAAAAGTAAGTATTTACAGTTGGATGACTTTCTATATATGTTATTTTCATGCCAAAATCGAACTTTTTTGGCAGACGACTACCTAATAGATAATTACAAACACATCCTTGTCCTGTATTACTCGTTCTTAAAGTCAACGGAATATCATGATGACTAATTTTACACTAGATAAACTATCAACATTCCTGCATCAATTGTTCAAAAGATGTCGAAAATATTATATATAGAAGATATAGCATGTCATCACCTTTTAAATGCTCTAAACGACAAGTAAACTCTAATTACAGTAACGAAACAATGAAGCAAATTGATAACAACAGGCCTTCTTGGACAGATTGCACAAACAGACACCCCCAGAAGACATGAAGAAAACGTGGAGCCACAACGAATGATTACAACCGGAAATGCGAAAAATAAATAGCCGAACCAACAATATAAAATTTTTGAATCTTTAAAAACAAGGACAAATCAAATAGTTTACTGACATTTTTGGGGTATTCATTAAATTTTTATTGTTGCTGAATATGGCTGAAATAGTTCTTATGGATGATATAAGCAGAAATCAATCAATAGATTTGGATAACAGCTAAATAGTTCTCAATAAGTTCGCTATTTTTCGCGTAGTTATTAAACTGTGGTCTGGAAATAGTACTTATACTATCATATTCATCTAAACGTATGATAAAGCATCTGAAAATGCAAATGTTACATTTTTATGGGACTTTTAACGAATACATGTATATCCGTGTCGAACACTGATCTGTAGCCAAAACTTGAACTAATCAATACAATCTCAGTGTAATTAATGAAACACTTTACCCACGCCGCTAAGCTGTTGAACTTTCACTTACTGTTATTAAAATAGATCATTATTGCTACCTGAACAAGAAGCCAGTCTGGAATTATATATATGATTGCTCTTTGAAAGTTAAGGATAATTAATGAACAGCTTGCTGTTATTACCACAGCTTTGTTCAAGATTGTTGATTGACGATATCTTAGAAATCAGTCCAGAATTTCAGCAATCCGATAATGTTACATCAAAAAAGTGTTTCCCTTCAAGTAGGTGATTACATCAAACAAATACCAAACAGGAAGTTGTCAAAGATATTATGAATGATTACCAACTTATTGTGTGCAATGTATTAATAAATAATATACAGTTATGAAATTTGGTAATTTTTTGTCCTGTTCTACCGGCGACCGAAGGATTGGAAACACTTCTCGATCTTCTACTCATCAGCAATCTCTCAAAAGGGTGTTTATTTTTTTAATAATTGTAATATTAAATTTTTTCCATCAAGATCATAAAGCGATACGCATTAATTGCATACGAGTCAAAGATGTGCACCTTTTACTTCGGAACGATTTTAAAGATTAATGTACAGTTTACCTACTTTACACAAAGCTACAGTTGGCGAGAAAACCTAATGTCTTTACTTTAAACTATAATTTTCTTTCAACATTTTTGCAAATTGTGCGGAGTGATTACATATATGCATTTCTGCACACCCTCGGGGAGCTCTGGTCGACCAGCAGAACCAATGCAGAATAAATTCGGTGTGGTTTGATATGTTATTACTACATTTAAGGAGTAACTTGTCATCAGTAGCATTGCAACTATAACAAAGAATACTTGGATTCAGACATTGCAAAATTAAATTTTGATACAAACCGAAAAATGAACACAAGGAATGAACATTTTTTCCGCAAGGTCTATCCAAAAAGTAAAGACAAAATTTAGCTCACGTTCCGCTATATAGATGAATTTTATTCACAGAATATTTCTTACTTTGGTGATCATGTTGACCGAATTTCATAGACAACTTGCTACATCTCCTTTAGGTATAATTACGAGAAGAGATATGACTTTGATTTTTCGTCTACACTTTCCGTTCATGTGAAGCAACATTCCAGCCGAGCATGCGTACGGAGTGTATGTTTCTCATTTGATATGTCTTTCGTTTCATTTTGGGCACGTTTTGTCTGTCTTCTGACTTAAGGGTTTCTGTCTGCTTTTCGGTATCTTCGATTTAAAAAAATATATATAAGCCTTTAAGACTCTCTTAAATATCAATAATTTTTTCAAAGCATCATTAGAAAATTTTTCGATATGAGAATTATTGATATTGATATGCGGAACATCTATATTTCTCATTGAACGCCATAGTCAGTATTTTTGCTATGTGTGGATCTCGATGTTCCTATGCATTTTTTTTAATTTGGCGATGAGAGGTTCCTGGTGTCCTCTCTGGAGATCTTTACAATATTTGTGCAGCGTCTTTTTTCATTCAACATTATTTCAACTTTGCTCATTGATTACATAAAACTGAGCACATTGCCGATTAGGCATTTTCACATCTTAATCTATAGTTATTCGTGCTTTTCAAAATAGAACAGGATGACACAGGTCCAGCCACTGTTTTGTTACATTCACTTCTATAAATAGCTAAATTCCGTATCAATGAAGCAAATGCCATGATATTCCAGAAAAATTACATTTTTCTACTTTCCTACATTGTTAAAATGCCCTAACCGAACAAGGAGAAAAATTTTAAACGTTTATTTTCATACTATATTTAAAGATCAACAAGTTAAAAGGCGTCACTTCAAAATGAAAATATAAGTGCATACAAATATTTTATGTCCATTAAGATAATCATATGCCCTCTATGTTGAATAATTAAACTCTATATGTGTCTTTTATTAGAACGACAGAATCAACCAATCTGACAGTAAAACCTTGTAAACGATTTTTTACGTACTTAAACTCTGACATAGTACATCTTACCTTGCACTTCAACTGCCGTCATGAGGTTTGAAAACTGATATTGGATAAATGCATTCTCGAGAAACAAACTCGACTCTCCCATTTACATTTGATCTTTATCGTGACATTGTTCTATTATTTTTCTTACTTTTACATTTATTAAAAGTTCGATTAATATGTTCACTTGTCATTTAACCGGACCAATTTTATCTCAACACAAAATGTGGGATTCCATCATTACGGAGACCTTTAGATTTTGAACTTTAAGCATCCGCTTGAAAGGAGAAGTTGCAGTCTGACTGAGTCTAATGTCGAATCCGGATGTTTGAGATCAAAAGGGCCTAGTTCAACGGGACAAGAAAAAAATTTAAAAAACTAAAAGATAAAAGGAAAACAAAAGGTCTCAAGGCTTCGAATCCACGAACGCCTTAAGAACAGAAGTGGAAGCTTGTGTTCCAGAAGGTTAAGCATCCCCTGTCTTGCACCAAACATTCGTCGTGAAATTATTTAACTTTAATCTGGGGTAACGTCAATTCATTAAAGAGGTCAACTTATTGTTGTATTACCGATAATATGTCCAAATCTAGTTAAGATACATTGATACCGTTTGAATCAAACAATTCAAGGTGGTGACCGTAAAATTTTAGGAGGAAATATCAACCTTGATTGGATGTATCCTTGTTGTAGTAATTATGCGAAAACAGAAATGCCCTCTTAAGGAAATCCTGATACTTTATATTCACTCCATATCTTTCACTGTGTTATAACGGAAGCAATTGAATGGTGCTAGTTATAATCTTGGTTACAAGCTTAACAGACAACTAAAACACATGCGATCCCGAACGTAAAAAAATTGGCTTTTAAAGTTCGTTTTATCAGTCTACTGTCCCAGTTTAGGGAAAGTGTTAAGAATTCACGAACATTATAAACCCGTTAAGAAATGTGCCTGTTCAAAGCCATTTAACTACAATCCAGTGTATGACGTTGTATATTCTTCGTTTGCATTGTATACGTATTTGTCCGAAAGTTCAATTGTTGTATTTGCCTATGACCACATTTTATTTTGAGGCCTGAGGGTGTTGATTGTGTCCATTATCGAAGGTCTGATGATTGTAATGTTGCGTTTTGAATGGCTGTCCATAGACAATCATATCACATCTTCTATTATAACTTGTTGCGTGAACCGATTACGGTTCACGCATCCTACATTGGCGAGTTTATTGCAATGACCATGGGCCATTCGGATTC
>JAULBM010332940.1:0-12940 GCA_032357055.1 Geukensia granosissima
CCCCCCTTTTTCATGCATTTTGCAAGTAAAAATTGCTGTAAAAATTAAAATATTGATTTCCTGGGTAAATAAAATAGAAGGTACATTACTACATGTGATAATAAAGAATCTGTTAAAGATTCATCAAATTCTGTCAAGAGGTTTAAGAGGGGTAGTGGATTAGGGAAAGTTTGACGCGGACGACACCGGAAGACACGGACGCAAGACGACAGATGTGATCCCTATATGTCGCCCTGCTCTAGCAGCAGGCGAAACAAAAATATTTGTTAATGCAAAGGGAGATATTTCTACTTAAATAATGGAAAATAACTGAAGGTTGATTGCACAGGTAAAACATAGTAATTCTGAAATTCTGCATCAATTTTACTGAAATTTAAGCTTGAGACATTCCCATTTTAATGCTTCCAACTGACTCCATTATAGTTTTGTAAATAAATGTAGAAATTTTTTTTAAAAGTAATTTTCTAACATTTTGAGTATGAAATTTCAATCAACAACTGGGAAGAAATTGACCAAAGTTGAGTCTTTGGGATTCTCTGTAAATTGTGTTTTCTTTTATTGCCATACTCAGATACATTCCTAAATTAAAAAAATTGAGCTTTTTGACCTTTTGTGACCTGATGTCAGATGACAGTAAACACATGTTTGAGGGTGTTGTATATATTGCAATGACCAGTTAGGATATTCCACAAAATAAACTCTTATATTTACCAATAAATAATGCAACATTACCGACATGTATCATGTACTGATAAGATTTCGCCAAAACATTCTGGCACTGGGACAAGAAATATTGTGTCGTAACTTCAGTATAAGCTACATACATGTGCAGGCAGTAACAAATTTTTTTGAAAAAAATTGAAAGATTTTTATGCTTTTATTTGTTCTCCACAAAGATGATCAAATGAGAACATTTGATAACCCTGTATTTGGCCCAAATTTAATATTTTTATGTCACAACAAGAAGTTGTTGTAAAAAAGCTGTTTGATAACTGTCTTCTACTAATTCATAACTTTTATATATTTTTCATCATTTCGACAAAACAACAGGGCACATTTGACATTTTCAACAAAAATCTGACATTTTCTGTAAAAAACCAAAGTTTTGGAATTTTTTTGTTCAAAATAGATATGAGTGCACAAAAACAATACAAATATATTTTAACTGAACAATTGTACTTGTTACACCTTAAATTCTCTAAATTCTCTGATGTTATTGTGCAATCTATATAAAAATTCACAATTCACAAAATTGTATCAAATATGAATTTAGAAACTTCATAGTATTTTTACATTTAAAGCAATTTCAATGTGCTATTTTAACCACTGTAGAACCAATTACACTCTGCAGTAGGGTGTCCATTCTTAACAGGGTCTACGGTTAGTGAAGTACCTAGCTTGATCCCCTCCTCTTTCTTCAGTCACCAACATTTTTCGTAAACAGATAAAGAAGACAGTGTGTTAGGAGGGAGAAAGAATAAAGGGTATGAAAGAAAGTACACATAGTGCATGAAAAAAAAAACAGCCCAAAAAATTAATTGAATATTGGGACAAAATTTTCTAGAAACAAATATAATTAGAAACAATTATTTAATTACAGTATAACATGTTCTTGTGGTTACCTCTATAAAGCAGCCACTTGATATTAAAGGCCACCTTTTCCCTACACCACTGTTCAAAATTTAATCATGGACAAACTTAATTTAAGAAGAAACTAGTCTTGAATGGTCACTAATGCTTCTTCCAAAAGGTGACCTCTTCTAATAGAAGTTAAACTGTATTTTAATTTGTAGGACAAGAAAAGAGGGGCAGGAGAAAGAAGAAAGGTATCCCTCCTTTCTCAAAATCTGAAAATTTTATTATCAAAACTAAATTTATTCACAATGCTAAAAATTACTTTGCTTAATGCTGCAAATGTCTTGGTAAAAATATTTAATAGAGTAGTTACAAAAATATTTGGCAACAACTTGTAGAATGTCTACATTGTCTGGTGCTCAAAATAGCAATGCAATACATGTATTTAAGTTGCACTCTAATGTAAGACTCAATCAAATTACATCAGATACCAAAATATGTGAAAGATTTTTGTGCATTGTTTTTAATCTAAATTGGAACCCTTTAAAATCATTTTCCTTTCTCTGGTACAAAAATGAAAATAGTTACAATAAGAGATAATGAAAGAGGTCATAATTTTGTTTAAATATGACACATTCTGTTTCCTCGATATAAAAATCCCAGAATCTTCCTGGATTTCATTAAACATAATGAGCCATATAAGAACTACAGAAGTTATTATGAAATCCTTTTCATATCTACTTGGTTTTGATAGATAGGACCGACTAATACAGTACCTATGAAAAATAAATAGGTAACTGTTTCAAATTTTCCAATGCTTAATTCTACAAAGCATACAAGCCCATCATTTTTTTCCTGCAATGTTTGTTACAATATATAAGTTTATAAAAGATATCACAGCCATCTGAAATCCCTGATTTTGAAACAAATAGAGAACATTCTTCATGCAATACAAACAAGGTTTTGTGTTCACATAGAAATCATTTTGTCTAAAACGATATTCTTTGCATAAAAAAATTATGCAAAAGGCATTCACCCAGTGTGGTAATATTGGAATGCTGCAGTCCTATTGATTTCTTCAAAATCTATCAATGTTTTAAATAATTCACCTTAAAACTCATAATTTAAAAAAATATTAATTGACTTTATTCTATTGCATGTTTTGTAATTCTTATTGAATGTTTGCTAAAGATGACATTTTTTGAAGTTATAAAGAAAAGAAAATATCTGACAGGCTTTCGGCAGCAATGTCCTCACCTATACATATATATTTTTTAAACCACAGACAGAATTATAATAAAACCTACTCTCAGTGGCTGATTTGTTTTTAAACTTAACAGTCAGGATTACTACCATATATGGAAAGAGGTCATGAAAGGTCAAATAGCCCTAAACTCTGAATAAAGAAATTAAAGATTAGAATGTAATCCCAGTCTCATCAAGTTTCTATGGTCTGATTTTTTCCAGCAGCCAAATGAAGTTTCCTACCTTTAACTATAGAATTAAACATTTTTGCAAAATATTTAAATACTTTTGAAAAATGTTAAATAAATTTAACTGATGGTTAGAATTTGTCTAAAAATTAAAATCGGAACTTTCTAAATATTTTTTTTATAAGTATATGGAAATAAAGGGAACATTTCTTTTTTGGTATTGTTCTTGATAGTTTAAGGATATCCATTTCTTATGTTTCTGACATGCTGATAGATTTTTAAAAATATTTTTTGCTTATACTTGCTGTCATTGATAATTAGTTTATTCTTCATCCATCCATATTTTAAAGAAACATAGAGAATATGTGTCCATGGGACACAGATGTCCCCATGCAGGCAAACAGGAAGTAGATGTTGGACCTGAAAAGGGGAGACATGGTACAACTCACCCTAATAATGCTTTGGGCAAAAAATCAAATCAATCCAACGTAGACATGCAAAGAAATCTTCGATGTAAATTTTACAGCCCAAAGATTCAATCCAAGTTATTTAAAAGAAAACTCGCACAAAAAAATATTTTAAAAAAATTACCTCTTCCAACTGCTTCATAAGATTATCTCCCCTGTCATCATATCTTGTTGGTTGGGAGGTATTATAAGGCATCATTTCTGCATAATGGAGACTTTGTTTATTTTCATCACCACGATCGTCATGTCTTGAAGGCTGTTCTGCATTGTACGGCATCATTTCTGCATACTGAAGAGTGTGTGCATCGCCCTGGTCATATGTCCTCTGTGACTGGTCAGTGTTATAAGGCATCATTTCAGCATATTGGAGATTACGTGAACTTCCATCTCCATGATCAGCTCTTCTCATTGATTGATCAGCATTGTAAGGCATCATTTCAGCATAATGTAGATTTGGGGCACTACTCTGTAATTGAGTTTGAACAATATTTGGTGTGGAATATTCTACTGGCTGATCCCTATATCGTCTTCTTTCATTCACGGGTCGATTATCTAAGTTCTCTGCAGATGGTGCTCTGAGATTTCTTTGTCTATTCCTTGGTCGTTTATCTTCATCGGGCGGGGGTAAAAATGTTCTTTTTACACTTGTTGGTCTTATATCCATCTCTGAAGCCCATGGACGAGATGACCTTTTATGCACTGGCTCTTCGTAGAGTGATTTTTCTGGCTGATCAAACGCTGTGTTTGTTCTATTTGGAATTGTGGGTATAGTTCTTTGTCGTTTTGGTGAAAATACTTGGTCAACCTGTGGAGGCTGTCTTGTGTATTCCATTTCACCCCAGTAACGGTCCATATCAACCTTTTTATGTTCTAACTTCCTTAATTTACTGTTGATTGTAGCTGTTGCAGCTTGATCTTCAGGGGGAATTCTGGATTCATCTCTAAAACAAGAAAGTTAATTCAATAAAGTATCATTTACAACTTGATTAAATTGATACCTGTTGTAATCTCAACGGTAGCATAAATGTGATGGCAAAAAGTTTTCCTAGCAACTGTTTCCTTTCTTAATTTTCAGTCACTGGTGAATGTTACACAAAAGGTCACAAGTGTAACATAGCAATTTCTAGGTCCTATTTTATTTTAAAACATTTGAAATTGATGCCTTCCTGGGGAATGCTGCTTTCTTGAGCAAGTATGTTAAAATCTTTTCAGTGTGCTAGTCTAGTACAAAGTAGGGTTCATTTGTCATCATCATCATTCACTTATATGCTCTCATACTGAATATGCATGAATTATTTGCCACTGGCCATTAAGAAACATCCAATAAATCAATCAATCAATAGAAAATTTATATAATATAAAGATATCCAATTTTGAAACATTTCATATGGCAAAGGGGAGATAAGCTAGAAATAAAAGCATGAAGATAGGAAGAGTTACATACCCTTCTTGATGGACGACTGGCAGAGTCAGTCTTTCTAATAGGGCTTTTCCCATGTGCATAGTGTCTTTGTAATCTTCATCAACTTGATTTTTCAAGGGAGAAAACTGCCTCAAAACTTCATTCACAGTTATTTCCCTTGTCAAAGTCTGAGAAATTGCTAACAGGATCTTTTCAATGTTGTCAAGAATCTGTAAATAGAAACAGTTTAAAAGTTTTTCAATAATAACTTTTTCTCCTCGCTGACATCTAAAAAATATTGAAAATTCACTATTTACTAATGAGTTAGATCTTGAATTATTATGATGATCCTTTCACTGGAACAAATTCAATTGGTTCCTTGAAGATTAAAATACCAAACTTTTGATTTGTTAAAAACATGTAAATTGGTAAAATGAATGAGAAAAATTCTCAGGTTGACATATCTCACACTTTAAAGCAAGTTTTCCCAACATATCTTTGAACAACATCATTTTTTCAAAAATTTATTCATTTTCTATTTCATATTTTGAACACTGAAACATGGTCACTTAAGAAAGATGGTCTCTTACCTCAGATTTATACTCTATCACATTATGTGTCCCTCCTAGGGAACAATGACGCATGGTCACTTACGAAAGATGGTCTGTTACAACAGGTTTATACTTTATCACATTTTTATTTACCTTTTCTACTGAAGCCAAGAACATGGCAGACACTGTAAGTCTATTGGCTCTCTCATTAGTTCCTTGTGAGAATCTCCACCATGCCTCCTCCAACCTTTGTGTCATGTCCGTGTTAGGTTGAAGGTCATGTCGTAATGACCTTCTCAACACTAGAGCAGCCTGCAGTAACTGTTTTCCATACTCGTAAGTGCTCTGTTAAACAGAACTGAATAATTTTAGTCTCAAATATTGCACACATAAAAAAAAAAGAAAACAGAGAAAAAAGGGTGTCACTCAGACATGATTTTGCCAGTGTAGAAAAAAAAACAGAAACGGTTAACTGCAAGCCATAATTCGAATGTAAATAAAAAAAAATATGGGAAAATCCTGCCTCAAAAAAGCGGAATTCCTTTTTAAAACGAAAAAAAATCATGCCTGGTCCATGGGACACAGATGCCCCCGTCCAAACAAACAAGAAGTAAACATATGATGCTACTGAAAAGGGGAGACACTGTGAAACTCCCCCTGATCATGTTTCAGACCAAATATTAAATCAATCCAACATATAATAGCATAGAAATCTTTGATGAAAATTAAAAACATACAAGGGTAGAACTTAAAACCCCCATTACCTAAAGGCAGATTAAAATAAAAATGGCATGATATTAACTATAAAATTTCAAACCAACTTTGACCCCACTAAAGATATATTGTGAAAATGATTTAATTAATAGATTAATGCAGAAGTATATTTTTCTTATAAATTCTGGAGTTTACATTTTCTGTCTATAAAATTTTGACTCCTACATTAATCCTAGTCAATTTTCAGGGGAGGTAAACATATCATAAGATTTTGAAAACTATGTGCAAATTTCTAACTTTGTAGTTAAGGTGCAGGTTCATGTAGAGTAAGGTTTTATTTCACTAAAATAATTTTTCATAAAATTAGAAAAACTGGCCAACCAATAAATGACAAACACATTGAGTTTATATGACATCAGTAATGATATCACTATGACATCATAAATCAGCTGCAGCACGGCAGAAATATCAGTTTTTGGCACAAATCCTGGGTAGTTTTAAATGCTACAGGCAAATGTTTCACAAAATGTAGTAAAACTTATGATATCTTGTAAGTCCTTATTAACTATGTAAGTAACGACCACTAGTAACATTTTAACACTTAGGACCTTGGTGAATCTTTTACAGATCCGGAGGCCAAAATAATTTTATGTTGAGATGCTTATCTTATCTCAATACAACTATCATCCCCCCCCCCTTTATAGTTTTGGTTGAAAAGTACATCCAATGTTTTCCGAAAACAAAACTATTCAGAAAATGCAGAAAATTAGCCATTTTTGTGAAATCATTATTTTTATCATAAACTTTGAAAGCCAAAACAATTTTATGTTACTTTAATTAAACATTTTAATAAAATAAATGTGATGTTTTGAAGTTTATCTTTAAAATACTTTAATACACAGTTTATTTTACACACCTGTGCCCAGTGGTTAAACATATTTAACCAAGAGTGAATTTAACAAAGGAGTTAAATTTAGTTGATTTGCTACAGGTTAACCATGAGTTGAAAATGTTGAACAACTAGGCTCTGATGTTAAGGGACAAAATACAGCCTAAGTGGACCAAAAATCTGTATGTGGGCAGTATGTTTATCACAATGAAAGTTTTAGGTCTTTCACAAATCTTTCAAAGTTGTTATTATGTGATTTACTCACCTGGGCAGTAGTTTCGAATTTTTTATGATCATTCTGTAGTTTTTCAGCTTCTTCATGAGTTTTCCCCATGTTGGTGTGAGTGTTAGCCATCACTTCACATAACTCTAAAATCCAGGTTATTGCCTAAAAAAAATTGAATTATTAATTTTGAATGCACTTTTTATACTTTAAATGCATATTTAGATATGTAACTTAACCATACAACAGGTTTTTTACTGAACTTTACCATATTCCCTGTAATAACCCCCTCACCTTAATTTCCTCTAAAATCCTTTAGTGCCCCCTCCCACCAGCTAATACAAAGCTTTAGGAGATTAAAGAAAAGAAAATCCTAAAAGAGCAGAAATTTGATAATGAGTGACACTAAATGTAAGGGAGGGAAACTAAAAAAATTCTAAACTACCAAAACATCAAATATTTCAAACTGGACTTGATAAATTTCAAGATTTTCATAAGTAGTCCTGTTTTGAATTTTTTAGTGCCCTGGGCATTTAATACAAGGAATACATTGATTTCATTTGATTTGATTGCTTGGTTGCTAAACACACAAAGGATTTAAGTTATAAAAAAATAGAATTCTGGTTTTCAGGCCTTTCCTCATTTATCTATGAGACCCAAATAAAAATGTAATAAAAAATATCCCCAATTCCTTTTTCTGATTTGATAAATTTTAAAAGACCCCTTGTCACTTTATTCTACAATAAAACAGTAAAACAAAATGCCTTCTTCACTCATTATTTTCCACCGATTCTAATCCAAATACCAGAGAATCATTTTTCATGTCTAAAAGGCCTATTTGAGTAGATTAGATTAGCAAATATGAAAGAACAATTAATGGACAGAAAATTGGGATAGCCATTATGTTTGACAAATATGAGTTTGTGTGAAGGACATTCCACTGTATAATCAGACTTAAGAGGGTACCCAACACCATCATGAAAAAAATTCAACTTGTTTAATTTTATTTATATTTTGTTTAGACATTTACTTTGATGAAGGTAGGAAAACATGAAAATTTCAAGAAATTTGAACCACACATTTCTCTGGAATTATTTCAAATTTCATCATCAAAAACTTTGATCACTGCGATGCATTAATTTTAATATAAAATGATACCTATTTCAAACATTTAGACAATCTTACAGTCATTTCTCTTAGGTTTTTTGTACCCCCTTAAGTTAAACTTTCTGATACCTGTTCTGCGTCTTGTTCACAGGTACACAGTTGAAGAATCTGTTGTAATTTTAACTTTCGCACGTCTGCTAGTTCATCACACCGTAACTTCCTTTCCTGTAACTCCTCCAGTGATTGGTTGATATGTTTGATGTGGCGAGAATAATCTGGGGTTATGTCTTTTCCAGAAGCATTTTTGATTGGACGAGACATTTCATCCAGTAAGCTTTGTCCATCACTAAGTGTTGACTGTGCTGCTATGTCTAAATGGAAACGAGACGTACTTTGAATGAAACTCACAAAATATTTTCTACATACGAGAGATTATCTGCTCTTGGAAGGGGCCAAGTTAATTTTCTTCCTAGGTGCAAATCTATACATTGTTTCTTATGTTCATGTAAAGTATCATTGAAATCCATTGAATATTTCAGGAGGAGATGCCTTTACAAAGAATGTGGACAGACGGGCAGACAGAGAGATTCCTATATACCCCCAACTTTGATTGTGGGTGTATTGTAAACACAGTTCTAAATCTATATTGCTGTACAAATTTTCTATAAACTCCAGATATTTTTGCATGGTTCCTATCTTTTTTCAAAAAATCAATCAATTCATCCAAGATTTCTGAATTAACAGCTTTTAAATTTGTATTTAAAAAATGCATGGAACTTTATCAGATTTATCACATTTTTTTGCCAAACAAAAGTGTAATTATTTTTTACATCCATTCAAGGTTGAAGGAAAGATGTTCTACTTTAACAAAAATTTGTGTGACATGTTTTAAAAAATATTCTAATGCTTATTGTAATTTAGTTAACAAGCAGTCTTGATTTTGCCGTAGTTCCCCTCTTGAAAGGTCCTCATTTGGAAGGCCACCCCTTTTTTTAGTCAGATTTATTTTGCATTAATTCTTTATAGTGCAAATTTATTTCTTATTGGAGGTCATTCTTTTAACCCAACCTAGCAATCCAAATATCATTTAAAAATCAAGACAAAATTTGACTGGAACTTAACTAAGGCAACAGCTTAACAAGAATTTATGCAGTTCACAATAAATAAGAGATGTGGATTGTCTTTCTGACATAAATTCCATATTCTTTCTTTTTAATGCAATTTTTATGTGTGCTTGTATAAGAAAATTTCATAATTCTTTAAACAAGTGAAAAAAAGTAATAAAAGTTAAAATATCTTAGCCTTACTTATAGCATCACACTTTTCTTCAAGTTCTTTCAGGGCTTTCTCTGCTGATGATACATCCAAGCAATCTGGCTCTGAACATACCAATTCAAGTAAGTCATCAAGCTTCTTGGAGAACTAAAATTGTGTAAAATTAATAAATATCATGCTTTTACCTTTAAAAACAGGTCTAAAGGTCAATTGTCATGTTTTATGAATAGTTTCACATTTTGTAATTCGGCGCCTTTTACAGCTTACATTATGGTGTGGATTCTGGTTTATTGTTGAATATCATAATGGAACCTGTAGAAGTTAGATTCGTGACTGTCATTTGGTGGGAGGCTGAATCTTGGACAATCATGCCACTATTATTATCCTATCCTTTCTCTTGTTTGTAGCTGTACTTATCAGGCATTTGATTTTTTTTTAATTTATTGACAGGGTTCCCACACTATATTCTGACTGAAATTACAGGTCTTTTCCAGGATTTTCAAGGATTTTTTCAACTTTCTCCAGGTCAGATTTTCAAATTTTTCATAACAAGTTTACAAGATTTATTTTATTATAAAGAAACTAACAAGTCAGGATTTTGTAACTTTATACTGTTGTTCTTTCTGCCAGTAAAAAATTCAACACTTTTCCAGGATTTTTGAAATTTTTTTCTAAATTTCAAGGACTTTCCAAGGACTGGAAAATTCTAAATAAAATTCCAGTTCTTTTCCAGTTTTTTAGGTCGTGTGGGAACCATGCATAAAGTAACAGATTTTGGTACCTGGAAAACTACAACCTCTATCCATGGGTATGAGAAAAAAAAACTTTTCTTAACTAGTGCACAAGAGCCACGTAACCCATTAACAGTCTCAAACATTTTCTTCAACTCCTCAACAGAATTAATATGAAAGAAAAGTATTAATTTTCATTTTTCCATAGAAAATAAAAGATTAAATTTTTTATCACATTTCTTTAAAGTAGCAATATTAAAAGTAATATCGCTTTGGTTAATGGTATCTTTAATTGAATCAATATTTAACATTTACATTTCTGTAGGTATAATTTATTATAGGGAAGAATTACCCCTTTTAGCTTTTTTTAAATAAAAACATTGCTTAGGATTGATATTAAATAACAACATTTTGACAGCTATAAATAAATTTTTTTATATGTTGCAATATTTTTGTAATATCCATGTTTAAGTGACTATCATTTGTATTTTACTCATTTTTCTTGTTAACAGACCCATACACTACTCTGTCAACAGACTTTCTCTTGAATGTAGCCTTAAATCAATTGACACAATTCATGCTGAGCATTTAATACCCCTTGAAAGAGTGAAACATGAAAGAGGACATTTGCTATAAATGAGCCTGAACTTTATATATATCCCCCTAAGCAAATTGTAAAAGAATTACCTGAAAAATTCATATTAAGAATTTAGTAGGCAAAACACACAAAATTCACCAAAAAACTCAGAATTTGAAAATATGTCGACAATCAGGAATTATTAATAAATATTAAAACTAACAAAAAATAATTATTGCACTTGCTTGAAAAAATGTAGTATTATTAAAGACAAAGAAGATGTCTGATGCAAAAGACTTTGAATTCATCATTTGTAAACAAGCCAATATAAATGTTTTAAAAGCTAACTCAATAAGAAAACAATAAACATACAATTTCAATCTCCATACTTACTGATTTTTGTTTCTGAAAGCATGATACAACAAAGTGTGTAAAATTTGTTTAAAGGGGGATAACTCTACTTTTTTTAGATCAATCATTTTTGCATTTAGGTCAAAGTGATATACAGGGGAATATATGTATATATACAAGTCTCTTATACCCCTAAAGGCAACACTGTCTAGCATACAAAGCATGCATTCTAGACTAAAGTCAGGTTGGCAAGGGTGAAAACCTAAAATAGTTGTTTCTAAGACATGCTTATAAATCTCATCCTGGCATATACAGGAAGTCTTGTATGTTTTCAGTTATAATTCAAATTCTGTCATGCAGGGGTCAGTACTAGGCAGTGTTATTAAATCTTTATACAACTCAATACTTTACATTACTATTCATAAATTAAGTTCTACAAATTAAGTTATAAAACAGAGAAAATATGTCCATGGGACATGGATGCTCCCATTCTGACATATTAAAGGGGACACATGGTACAACTCATCCTAAAAATGCTTTAGACCAAATATCATATCAATCCATCATTATTAAGATGAGAAATCTAAAGATGGGGCATAATTAGTGTTTTGCTCCATTCTAAGATGAAATAGTCAAACTTTTAAAGCATATTATATTTGGGGTTTTATCAAAGAACTTCCTTTTAGTAAGCAGGTCTTGTATATGTATATAAAACAATTCTGTGAATTTAAAATATTTGCATTTGCAAATTCAAATACTTAAAAAATCTTTGCAAATTCAAACCCAGTTTTGACAAGTTCATGAAATTATTTTGAAATTAGACTTGAAATAACTTGAATTGCAAATATTGAAACCCAATTACATGTGTAATTTTGTGTATTACTATAAACATATTGTGAATGTGAAAGAAATTTTGTATACCTTCCCACAATTCTCACTGTGTAACAATAAACAACTTTTAATCTTGGTTTCAATTTAATTTACCTCTTGTGCAAGACGGTGAAAGCGGACTGAAGTTATAAGCAGATTTCTTCTTCTTTCAAGTCGACTTGCAAAACTTCTGAAAACAGTATCCATATAGTCGCGTGTTGACTTGATATCCTCTGCTCCAGCCGGATCTTCTGCTATCAGTTCGTCTGCTTTGTGTCGCAGCTCGGCATACTGACCATATGTATCCTAAAAAGTTATTGCATTGATATTTGCACTAAACTGCATACTGTTAATGCAGAAATTATTGCGATGTATTATTTTTGCGAATAATGTGACAGGATTATAATCTCAATTATTAGAACTTGCATTCTGAACTCTTTTAGTTATGTTGTGTTACATTTTTCTGAAAGCTGCAAATAAATTTGCAATATTGTCAACATTCAAACGTGGCAAAAATAAATACATGCAATAATTTCTGAATCTACAGCAAGTCATTTTTAATGTTTCCGTAAAAAGTATGACATTTATTGCATTGCAATGTGACAGCAGGGTTGAATTCATCATGACATTTCTTTTATGGTCTTAATAACAATCATCAGCTGACCAGACAACAATTTTGCAAAGCATCCATAAGAAACAGGCAACAGAGGTGCTTCGCAAGCGCAGCATGATACGACCGCAGCACGTTGAAATGTGAAAGGTGAACAAAAGACCC
>JAULBM010332951.1:0-12939 GCA_032357055.1 Geukensia granosissima
ACCCCATGTATTGTTAACAACTGTATCCAATTTACAATACATGAAACATCAAAGGAAACACACATAACCATTCCACAACATTTTTGCAGGTAATTAATCTTAGCTAAATTACCTAATTATTACACAAGTTGACAATGTATACTCCCGGTCTCGCGCTAGCCCGTGAAATTGGCCACTGCCGGCAAACAAATTGCTAATTTTATAATGTAAAATCCCCGTAGAGAATTAAAAGCTCGGCGCAGCTTAAAACACATCGCGATTGATAAAAATTATTATTGCAATTCACTTGCACATTTTCTTTCCACAAAATTAACACCATTTTATAAGAATACGGTAGACGGTATTTACCAATTCCAGCAACCTCTGACATAGAGAATAGGTCTTCAAAAATGGACAAGTAATGAAACCCTACGGCAAGCTTTAAAATGTCTCTTAAATAAAAAAAATGATGATATTCAAATGAAACAACTTTCTTTTAAATAAGTATACAAGTCGATGTAAAATAAGTAAACTTTTAATTATACCAACGACATACTATTGATTACAGTTTCCTAACTTGGGACCAGCCCATAAAATATGTAATGGAGGTTACACATTTTTTTTTGGTCAGAAACCGGTTTCAGACACACTTACAGAGCGCTGTAAACATGAAAAATAATATTATAAAATAAAATTGTGCAAATCAAATAGAAAAGCACAGACCATCGATGAGGATAAAAGCACTAAGAACAAATTCATCTGCAGATATCTGGGAAACTAGAAGTCATTATATTGCGATTAAAGCAACAATGCATTTTAACGATTTGATACCCATCTGATATTTGATACCGAAAAAGTTAAAAGGCCTATTTACAATTTATTAATTCACTGTTTTAATTTTATCTAGTGTCAGTTAAACAATTATCTGTTGTTCAAGTGCAACACTGTAAACGGCAGCGTATCATTGGACTAGAAGAACTGAAAGCAATAATTACTATATATACTACTGCTGTTCTTTGTGCATCAATGACAACATCTGATCTCGTTCGATAAAATATGAGAGGAATACATTAAGACCTACAGATTCGTTGACAGATTCAGTGAAATGGCCAATTTGTTTAGAGTTTCTACCACCAAATCGGTACCTTCTATGGGAAGGAGGACTGAACCTAGACACATGACCACTTTATACTACTGAGAAAACGCGAATAGATTAGATTCGTAGAAGCATTATTTTTTTAATTATAGTATCTATTGGAATTTGAAGACCCACAATTGTGAAGTTAACTTTTGTAAAATACATTTTTGTAGTTAGTGTTATGTTATGCAATTTATTATGCTTTTTTTCTTTTTCAGTGAGTTTTCTCTCATTTGCAGCATTAAAACCCAAAAAGGGGGTTTTATTTTAAAATAAATCGAAAAAAGGAAGCGACAAGGACATTCTACTTCTTAACGAACAATGCATTTTCAAGGCTTATTTAATTTCAGACGTTTAGAATAATCCCTGCAAAACATTATGTAATAAGTTTAATGTTACATAAGTCGGAAAAGTGGACTGGTGAACACCCTCGGGAATTTTCTGGTAGAACAGCAGTCGCACTGTCCGAGAAGTTTCAAAAAGAAGTTTACTAAATTGATTCAAGGAAAATAGATTGTAAGTCGTTCAACTTCATTTTACTGAAATGGAAAAAAACAACATTGCTTCTGAACATTTTAAAATATGGAATGAAAGTCTAAGCTTGTGCAGTTTGTTCGACGCCATCAAATGTTACATGTCCTTATTTTTTTAAATTATATATCAATTTCATTGGTTTTAACAACCTTTCGTCCTATTTTATAACAATATCTTTGATACTACATATTAGAATCCAATTAAAACCTCTCATAATGTTTAACGGTTGTGAATCGTAACAGCTGTAATTATAGCAAGTTTAGATTACAGTTACATAAGAACTTCAGGGGTGATTGATTACCCAAATTCAAATTTTTCTGTCTTTATTTATTGAGCAGAAACTGCTCGTATACTTTAACTGCATTCTTAATTGATTTTCGGTTGGTTGTTTAACGTCCAGTGGCAATATTTCATGCATATTCAGGACGAGAACAAGTTCAACAGTTATCAATATCGAAAAGGGGGTGGGAGGGATACAAAGGGCAACGGTTTTTGACTTCAACAGGGTAGGGGCGGAAAATTTAGCCTTTTGTTGCGGCATAAGCCTTCTCTTTTTCGAACACTACAAAAGGGTTTTTCTACGTGCAAGAAGCGTGGGATTCTCCAAACACGTCACCCACTATGGTCCACGGCCAGGCTTTCCGAATTATAACCTGGCACCCCCCCCCCCCCCCCCAACGAGAGGGCCTCCCCTATCCACCACCTCGGGTTCGCACTGGGTCAGCTCTGTGGGTCGAGCCCTGGATACCGTTCATGTGCCCAGAACTGCATTCTACTCGATTGAAAAAAGTACGTTCTGAACATGTATAAACATCTAAACTTGCGCAGTTTGTCAAATGTCTGATGTCATAAACTTTCGATGTCACAGGATAATTCACTTAGCTCCAATAATGAACTATTTTATTTACTAACAGTATTTTTTGTAACATCATAGAATAAACTCAATACCTCTTATGTTTAATATTCTTCCTTCGCGACAGCTATAATTATCCTAGGTTTAGATTACTGTTAAAAAGGACTTGCAAATTTGATTGATTACAAAATTTAAATGATTTAATGTTTTTGGTGTGTAATTATGTTCACTGCTTAAGCACATGCTGCTGGCATTACCAGAGTGCCCGAAATTATCTTATTTTATTTCCACTTTTGTTACCAATCTGTTGACTTTTCCCATTTAATATAGGGCCCTAGATTTTCTTATTTCATTACTACTTTTGTTACCAATTTTTATATATAGCTCTCGTAGAGGTATAGGATTCATCGTAGGAAATGCTGATCTTAAACGAATGTCAAAAAGTAAATCTAATTCTATCTTCTCTTGGAGCAATTTATCAATTACTTCGCCATTGATTTCTCTTAACACACAAAACATCCGATTATTAATGATGATTTAATAAACATTAATCGTTACTTGAGAGGACGACATCCTTTTTCTTCCATGACATACATCAAGTCATTAAATCCAAGGTTCGTTTATGTTTTAATGTTCATGTCTTAAAATTGTATCTTTAGGATGCCTTTGATCGAAATACAGATGGTTTTACATTTTTTTCAGAAAATATCCATAAACCGAAAATAAGTTTGTAACGTAGTATTATGCTAAAACATTTTTTTCTCAAATTACTTAGAGCTTCAATATTGAAACAAAGTTTGCAATTTCAATTGCGCAAATTCTAAAAACGTAGAAACAAATCGATTTTACGAAATAACTCGTGTCGTTAACCATCAAGTTACATCGCACCACCATCTATCATTTTTAAATATGTTCAATGTATCGTATAAATATGATCTCCAAAAATAATAATAGTCTAAGCAATGGTTTCTTAACTGCAATTTAGTAAATTTTATTACAAGTGTTAACGTCTGAAATACATGTATGTGTGCAATGATCAGTATAACAATGTTCTGTGTCAGTAACCAGATAGTATGTTTAGTTGCTAAATTTAAGTGTGGCCTCGCCTAATCAAAGCATCACATAATAGAATCCACTTCAAAAGTTCATGTTCATGCATCAGTATTAAAAAAACCCGAGGGCGGCCAGGGTATAGAAAAAAGGCCGTTCGGTGTCTCCGCCTGCACGTTGAAGCCCTGCTAAAGGGGCGTCCATTAGTTGGGGGATATATAAATTCTCAACCCGTCTCGGACGGGCACGTTTCCGCCGTGCCCCATATAGGGAAAAGGCTACGCTCTGAGCACGTTAAAAGATCCCTTTGCAATTGTTTGATAACTTGTTCTCGTCCTGAATATGCATGAAATATTTGCCACTGGACGTTAAACAACAATCAATTAATCAATTCTAAAATATTTGAAATATTGTGTTAAAAGTAGTAAATATAGGTAATGAAATGGTCAAATGCCAAAGTAACAAGAAGCCAGTATTTCTGTTGTACCATTTACCAAACAGGTATCCATAATCTAATAAGAAATATTAGTTAAGTTGGAATTATTTGTTAGTTTTACACAAACATCATCAATCGGAACCACCATATCTACGATTTCATTTTAAACCAGCACCACAACCACCACCATCAATAAGTTAGACGGCATAGTAGTCAAAAACAATATTCAGTAGCTACACTGCTCCACATATATAATAAAAGTGATAGCAATGCCCTGCACATGATGATATCCATCAAGAGCATTCAAGCTATATATAAAATTAAAATCTATATAATTATGCAAATGTGCTGTGCATGAAAATAGACATTCTCCAACCCACGCCAAAATCTAATATCGCCACCGATATACCACCAACCCACATCGAACTAACAAGTCCAGCAGATCAGTGCCAAATATGAGAATTATTTAAATACAATGCATTAATAATCAATAGCAAATGATCTGTTGTCCTAAAATGAATTCATAAACAAAATATTGTGTCTGTTAAATATACTAGACCTAAAAATGCATTTCAAATCTTTTATACATAATTGACGAAACAATAAAACAAAAAAACGCATTTATCAAGTTCTGTGAACTAACAGCAAGATACAGCGGCCTATGATTAAACTTGAGGCTCAGCAGGCCGAGCCTGTTTCGCTCACCTGACATTAGGCCAAGAAGATACAGTGACGATTTTTAAATAGCCAATCAGAAACAAGAATCGTCCATGGCGGTCATGTTTAGTTTCCGATCAGGACAAAATGAGGAACTTAATAAAGGACATTCCACATATGCCCCATATCGAATATTAATCCGGTTTGCCAAGTGGTTTCAGAGTAGAAGATTTTCTAATGTATCAGCCAACCGAAACAAGAATGGGCCATGGCGGCCATGTTTTTTTTCGATCAGGACGAAATGAGGAAATTTTATAGTTGATTGATTGAATGTTACTTAACGTCCAGTGGCAAGTATTACATGCAAATTCAGGAAGAGAGCATATTAATGAATGATGATTAACTCTGCTTTGAACTAGACCGACACACTGAGCCGGATTTTAAACGTGCTAGCTAACGAAAGCAACAGTCCACAGGAAGACATGCCACTTTACCCAGACACATTAGGGAAATTTAATAAAGAAAGTCCAATAGATGCTCTGTATAAAATATTAATCCATTTATTTGGCCAAGCGGTTTCAGAGGAGAAGATTTTTAATGTAACAGCCAATCAGAAACAAGAATCATCCATGCCAGCCATGTTTTTGTCTGATCGGGACGATATTGGCAAACTTAGTACAGGACCTACCATGGATGCATCCTCCATTTGGCTTAGCGGTTTCAGAGGAGAAGATTTTGTTTTATGTTTCAGCCAATCAGAAGCATGAATTATTCATTGCGGCCATGTTTGTTGACGAATCGGAACAAGATGAGCTTTCTTTATTAATGACCTGCTGCAGTCAATGTCACAAAATGTCGTAAGTGTAATTTCTGTCGTAAATTTTCCTTTGAAGTTTCTACACTTACGATCAATCTCACACTTACTTTTTGTGAAAACCATTGCTGATATAAATGCTTCCTCTTAAGTTTGATTAAATTTGGACCAGTGGTATCAGAGGAGTTAATTGAAATGTAAAAATTTACGGACGGACGACGGACGCAAAGTAACGACAAAAGCTAGCATGGCATTTGGCTAAGTGAGCTAAAAACAATATCCGGGTAGAATCTGTTTTACTGGTCCCCAGAAGTTGTAAATAACAACAATAGATGCGCATGACGTTTGAACTCTGCGACGTTGCTGTGCAGTTTCATTTGGAAGACACCATTTTTATTTGGAGCTCTTGTGCTTCAATATTATCCAAGCAAGCCATGGCTTCGCCTCCGGCGTTTGAGGCTTGAGAACCTGCGGAGCGTACTTATAATTATTTCAAATAACTTAATTTATAATTTTGAAACAGCGTATTTCATAATTTGAAAATCGAAAGAAAACTAACTTACTCTAGGGGGACAACGATAGTGTGTATGAATAGGGTTTGATTATGGGCTAAATTTGATTAGGGTGAGGGTTAGGGTTGAAGGTTTAGTTAGGATGAGGGTTAGGGTTAAAGGTTTGGTTAGGGTTAAGGTTGGGTTGAGGGTAAGGGTAAGAACATATACAATTACAAGTCTCATAGAGTTGGGACCCCTAAAGTAAATGCTGGACCTTACCTCCATTATTCTGAAGAGCGAGAAATGTATCATGTCAAATCCATATATTTCCCGTCCAATTCACCAAGAAATGTTAGCAGATAACATCCTTTAATCTCAACGGCATCACGTTTCAATGAGTTTACGTCTACAACTTTCCGCTACGCTGCTTTTGAATCATGTGACGTCATTATAAATAGAAAGGTCAAATCTTGATCACGTGATATATTTACCTCAACAACGCAAAATGAAAGCTCACGAAGCCACACCACACTGAACAGGTTTCTTTTTCTATATTTAATTTAAAAAACTGTTTAAAAACAACAGTTTTTTAAACAACACTTCCTCCAAGGAACTCGACTTTGCTGTTGATTTTCATTTTTATTGCTTCGTTTTCGATTTTCGATTTTTGACGCGACCTTACTTATATATGTAATATATACATAATTTTCCCGTACTTTTTCTGGGGACCAGTATAACAGAAGTGTTCCCAAAGGTCTTACATGCAAGATATTTTACTTCAGTATAGACACATCATCCACTACCTGTTGTGAGTGGCACTCAAGTGGCCAATAATCAGGAGTTAATTTTTGTCTCTATAATTGTTAATACTTTGTAAAATTGGATTTATTTTGCAAAAGAACACACTAACAACAAAGTCAATATTATCCCTCAAAACTATTTTGATTCTGGAATATCACCCATCACACTTACTGTAAAAAGGCTTGTATAGTCCGCTAAATTTCTACTTAAAAATGATTTTTGAAGAAGGGGGTGCGGACTTTATACCACTATGGGTTAAGATAGACATTTTTCCAGACAGACGAGCACACGGAACCAGACATTTCTGAGACCAAATCATCACAGAAACGGGTCATGTTGAAAGTTGTCCACAGGTGATTCATCGGTACGATCCGAACATTGTATGAAATGTCATGTTTATTATAATGAAATAAAGAATAAAAAAACAAAATATTGTTTTGTTTGTCATTGTTTGATGCCCAACGTTAATACGTACATTTAAAGAGAGAGAACATAATAATGTCCTTTCCTGAGAACCTTGACATAAGATCCATTGATAATGTAATGAAATGAAGTCCAGTATAAGACCGATAAGTATTCTTTACCCGCAAAGCGTGTTGTTTTTTTCGAACCGCCATTTTTGTTTTCATTATGATCAGCATGTTAAATTGATGGAACAGCCAGTCAGCCTATGTAATTATCGTATAAATATCTGTCAGAAATTTTATTTGGTGAAATGATAACTGGATACTTTATTTTGTGCTAATTTTATGTAACTTGCATTCTCTGGATAAATAGATATATATTTAGATACGAAAGTAACACAACAGGTCAATGTCAGGTGTCGTGTGCAAAGGTGGCTAATTACGGATCGATGTGTACAGGTGACAATAATCAATACAGATTAGTGTGATTGAAAGCTAATATAATAAAATGGAACCTGTGTAGTTTAAATCATCAAAAGCCGTTACCGATCTTTAACGAAAGTGCAAGTAATCAAGTTCTGAAATTAGTTGATTGCATTCATTTATTCTTCTTTTATATACCGATTATCCAATTAATTTATGTTGATTAAGGACAATTTATTTAATTTTATAACAGACCTTTGCAATTGAAATCTTTAATTAATCAATAACATTGATATCATCAAATTCAAAATTTTCTTTAAAATTAATGGTATACACGATGTTAAATTACCGGGAATCATCGAACACTTCCGAGTTTCGTTTTTTCACCAATAATCCTCGAAAAAACTTAAATGCTAGCGATTTTTTCTTGATACAAGTAAACTTTGAAATGGCCAAAAGCTCATGCAGATTATATACCAAAACTAGCTTTTTTCATGGGATTTTGGGACCAGATTTGGGGTGCGGATTATACTCAAATGCGGACTATATACGGCCTTTTATGGTAGATGGCGGTGATGTGTAAATATAAGAAACCTTTTGACCATCATTAGATACTAATAGCATATTTAAGCTTTACTAAAAATATAAACATGTGGTTTTAATATGTATGTTGGGAATTTTTCAGGCAATAATAAACTGAAATTTACATCTATATAGATGGAAGGTATTGGGAAGAGCAAGAACATTTTACTTTAAAAGATTTATGGTAGCTCAGCCACATACTGGAGTGTGAAAACATTTCACTTCAAACTGAAATCTGCACTTTTGTTTAAAAAGGTTATGTGTATTGTGTGAATGTAATACGTGCGAAAACATTCGCATGGTTTTCATGTCATTTTCGTGTCAAATTTGCACGAAATTTTTTTCGCATGTGGAGCAGAATTTTTCAACATTTTTTCATGTGAAATTTATTATTTGCATGAAATATCACGTTCTAATAACATGATTTTGATGCAAAAAATTTTCGCATCAAATTCACAACAAAATATTTTCGTGTGAAAATGACATGAAAAAATTTCGCATGGATTTCGTGTGTATTTTTTCGTGTCAAAATGACATGAAAATATTTTCACACGAAATTCGTATGTACTTCGTGTAAAAATGATACGAAACATTTTTCACATGAAATTCATGCGTGGCACATTTGGCTGTGTAGCTGCGAGATGTTTGGACGACAGTCGCGAGATGACACGGGACAATCGCGGGATTAAGTATAAATGAGCCCTTACGCTCTTGCAAAATACAAAATTTCCAATGTTAATAAAATATGGAAAATTCTACATTGTTTTAAATTGTCATCTAGAATACATGGTATAGGTATATATATTTTAAAAGCTATAAATAACCCAAATAAAAAGTTTAGCTTTTCAACAAAGATTTTTTATTTTGATCAGTGTGATTTTGATTTTTCACTTAAAAAATAAATATCTAAATTACCACATTTAATGAAATATTTAGGTTTTAAACTTAGTTTCTATTCAAAATAGAAATGGTCAATAAGGCAATGAAGCTAAACATTTTGTTTTTTGGCCTTGCATTAGCATGCACCTATCTGGCTGTCACCAAATTCTACAACAAATAAACTTACTGTTATTGTACATTGGTCCATCATCTGGTTTCCCGGATGGCTTTCTCCTGTTAGATGAAAAAATTTGACTGCAAAGATAATAAATGTACAGCTCAAGGATCAGTCAGTGTTACTAAACATTTTATTTGAACAAATACACAATTTTTGGTTTGGTTCAATTACAGCACAGAGATTGGTCATGGTGTTACTGAACATTTTATTTGAATAAACACATAATTTTTTGTTTGGTTCAAATTGTTTATATTCGTTTGTGTTTTTAGTATAATTGTAATGCATTTTCATTTTTTTTAGGTTTGCTATATCCAATGACTTTTTAACTCTTTTTCTCCCCCCTATTTTTTGCTGTCACTTCCTCTTACTGTAGATTTTGTTAACTGTATAATAACAATGGGGAACGTTGTGACAATAAAACACAAGTTTTCTTCGATCTGTTATTACTTATCATGGATTCTAATTTTACTAGTTTAGTTTGTTACAACATGGAAAGCTTAGTTTCAAAAACGCAGCTGTTGTCTTTTGCACCCCACATGGCATTTTTTTTCCCAATCAAAGCAGAATAACCACTATTGAGTAACCAGTGAATGAAGATGTAGAAAAAAAGTACATACATTTTAATTTTGTGATTTAAGAAAAGAAACTTTTTTCTTAATGTTTCATTCAAATTCTATTAAAAATTTCCAGTTTTAAAACAACATTGCAATTGCTACAATTAAATTAAAAACTGAACTTTGATTTACCACCTACAATGTAAATAAAGACATTAATATTAATAGCAAATCAATGACATTAATCAGATAAACCAACAGAATTTGTTTTTCAATATATTTGTAATGCATTTACATTATAAAATAAAACTTTTCTTAGAACTTGTGTTTGCAGGTCACTAAAAAAGTTTGGACATCTCTTTTAATTAAGCCTGACCATTTCTCCATGAGAGCCCTAAGTTTTAAGAAGTGATTTCTCTCTTTAAATTTCAAGTAGTGTGATCCCTGATCAATAACACTGCCACTTATTTAAATAAATTGTTAACATGTATATTGTGCTAACATACTTGTATAGTTCTCTGATTTTTATCTGTATTGGTACAGAGGCTCCCTTCTGTACAAGTTGTAACGCTCGCTGCATGAGCTCTGTTTTTCTCCCTGTTTTGTTACGACCAGCATATCCTAGCAGCACTTGTAGTTCGGACACTCTGAAGCTCATAACCATTTGCTGAAATAAATTTTACTTTTGATTAAATATTTTGCAAACAAAAATTTAGGCTATCAACTTTGTTACAATACTAGATTTCATGGAAGTAAGCCCAATAATGTTGAAACACTGCACTCCCTATCAATCACTCCCCTAACCTCTGAATGCATATAGCTAAAGAATGTATCAAACTGTAAATGTTGTATTATGGGTAAACAACAGAAAGCAACAAAATATTTTACTAAATGATATTGACATCAATTGACTGTTTGACACCTGGTATTGAAGCATTTGCATTCTTAAGGCTAACTGGAAATTGTACAGTTTATTTCAAGTACAAAAGCCAAAAATACATGTTTTTGCTGAAAAGCCCATGACTGATATTTAAGCAGCATTCTAGGATTCCTATATCCCTTAACACGTAACCAACTTTCCATGACTTTGGGTCATGGAAATTTGGTGATTTACACTCCCATAGATTTACTTAGGAAAGTGGACATTGACTCTGGGAAAATTGATTTTATTTGAAACTTTCCTGTGGAAACCTCAAGCTATAAAAACAAATCTTATAACACTGCTACATCTAAGATGACTACATCTTCTGTTTGTGACATTAAGAATTTTTGTTGTTGAATTTTTCCATTATTGTGACTGAGTTTGAAATTTTTGATCCTGAAATCATCAATCATCAAAACCATTCTACTACCATATGGCCCAAATTTGATGGATATTGTACATGTAAAAAGCAGTGACAGTCTTACTCTCATACTCTTTGTCCTAAAAAAACTAAATATGATTATCAATAGATGTTATTCCTGTTCCTTTTAATAAATGAAATGACCTGGCTGCCGTTTCAGAAATCAATCGCAAAATAAACGTGCATGTTAGACAATAGAAAAAGAATGGAATAACGTGCATGCTAAGTTAACGATCTTTTTATGAAACAGGGCACTGGAGTCAATTTGGTCAATCACATCTCTGGACATTGTGCTAAAAAAAATCTGTTTTGTGGTTAGAATTTTCTGAGAAAATGCACACAGTGGAAGAAATTGAAATAAAAGTCTTAATAAATACCTTATTTGGCTGTAGATAATACGCATTTAAACATAATATATGGGGCCCTCTTAGCCCCCAAAACCTAGGAAAAGTCTAGTTTGTATATATATTATATGCAAGGACATTTGTTAAGAATGTCCCAGTAAGATTGTCATGATCCTACAAGTTTTCACCACTGTCTGGTAAAATATGTTGTTTGGGTGATAGAGTCATGATTTCTTCTTATTTAACAGTTTAAACAACTTTTAATTAAACTTAGGTTTTTCGCATGCGCAGCAGGATACAACCACAGCATGTTAACATGTGAAAGGTATCCAAATGAATTTGGTTAAGTGTGGACACAGTATTTTGTTGGACACAATAATGTGCTGGACGCAGTACCGGTAATGTGATGGACACAGTATAGAGCTGGACACAGTAGTATTACTGGATAAAAAGATCATTTTGACTCATATTATCCTCAAAACTGATGTCACTTCGTGAAATATTTCATAAGGAATCATTTGGAAAAAACCCCATCAAAATCGTATTTAAAATAAAATTTTTCCATATTATACGAAATTGATTCCCCGCCCTTACTACTTTGACACCTTTTTAGCTGGACAATGGTACACGTAAAAGATACAGAAAACCAGTTGACATACTACTGACAGTAGTAATTGAGAGGAATCAAATGAAAAAATCCCATAAAAATTGGATGAAAACAAAAATTTCTCATCTCCTGCAAAATCACATTTTTTCCCCTTTGACCCCTTTTATACAAAAATCTGAAAAGGCTAAAAGATGCTTGGAGTAACTTTTTACATTTTTTAATCATTTGGAAAAAAACCATCAAAATCTGATTAAAAATAAAATTTTTCCATACAAGAAATTGAATTCCCCCTCTCCCCCCACTACTTTGACCCCTTTTACCACAAAAAAGGTAAGAGATAGTGAAAATCCATTGTCATTATACTGAAAGCTCTCATTGAAAGGAATCAAATGCAAAAAAAAACACCAAAATGGAATGAAAAATAAAAATTTCTCATCTCCTGCAAAATCACATTTTTAAAACCCTTTGATCCCTTTTTAAATACTTGAGGCTCCCAGGGGCCTGTGATCACTCACCTGTATTACAGTTGAGAAGGTGTATATGTCAAAACTAGAAAAAGCAGCTGGCGGACTATGCAGCATGCCCCTGCAGGTTAAACTTCTCCAATTTATTTTATATGCTATATCACATTTTTTGGTAAATTCAGATTTATGAATAATTGTTATTATTGGTTGGTTGGTATGCTGGATAAAATTCTGAGAGGGATAAAACTGAAAAACATTCTACTGAAGTTTAGTTCCAATTGGCTCAGCAGTTTCAGACAAGAATAATTTAAAGTGAATTTCCCATATATAGGTCTCACTATACAGTTTACCTGGATTGGCCCCTGGACACAATAGTTCCTTCAAAACATAAGAAATGCTCTGGCA
>JAULBM010332962.1:0-12938 GCA_032357055.1 Geukensia granosissima
CATGAGCACCTGATCACACTCGTGTTTTGTAAAGGAGTTTGTCGATTCCAAACCTTTGTTACTTTAGTTTTCGTTTTATCTTTTAGTTTGTTTCAAATTGATCTTGTTTTTATGGACTATGCCATTCCGATCTTTTACATGGGTATTCTACACTGGACTGTATGTGAATTTAGTGAGTATCAGTATTTTATACATTATAATGTTTGCATACTAGACTGGATAAAAAAGATATTCGAAGATACCAAAGGGGCAGACGGATTTGTATTCACGACAGTGGGAAGATATCCACTGTCATTTGTGAAATATTAAGTATAAATATTGTAGAAATTTTAGTTGATTCCAGTTTATGTCTAATTATATCTCATTATTATTATTTTGTAGTATGAACCCTTTGTAATAAAATTGACAAATAAAACTAAGAACAATGTAACCATAGCAGATTATAGTGGATATTGTATAGACTTGTTGGAAGAAATAAGAAAAATAGCCGATTTTGATTACGACATTGAAGAGTCACCAGATGGATTGGTGGGCGCCATGTCGGATGACGGATCATGGGACGGGGTCATCAAACACTTAATGGACAAGGTATAAACATCTAGTTGTTAACACATGTACTGTTACCCTGATGTACTATGATTAGAGATGTAAATAGCCTTAATAATAAATGATTCAGTTTAGAAAAATCACTACATACTAGTAATTGTAACAGATTTCATGGCTATTTATACTGTTAACTAGTTGGCTAACTCTCTTTCAAAACTAATTGTAGAAAGCAGATATTGCAGTGGGGCCAATTTCTGTTATGGCAGAGAGAGAAAACGTTGTGGATTTTACAGTTCCTTATTATGACCTGGTTGGCTTGACCATTCTGATGAAGAAACCAGAGTTTGACTACAAATTGTCTAAATTTATTGAAGTTTTAGACCATTATGTATGGCTATGTATCATAGCTGCGTTTTTTCTGTTCAGTGGTGTTCTTTGGGCCTTTGATAAATTTAGCCCATACAGCTACCAAAACGACAGAGCTCTGTGGGATGGCCAGGGACCAGAACCAAGAGTGTTTACCTTCAAAGAGGGAATTTGGTTCTGTATGATGTCTCTAACACCACAAGGTAAAGATTCCTTCTATAGTTAAGTATGTCGTGCCAAGTCTCTATGCACGACTATTCTAGCACATAGTATTAAAAAAATAAAAAAATTAAAATATTCAAGGAGCACACTAGCCAACTGTTAATGCCTTCACAGTCTTTTGACACACTGATTTCTAAGACACATGTTTGTTTTCATCTGTCTCCTTTGTTGGAGGGTCTGTTTTCAATCGCGTTCTATTTAACAGGGACGTATATTTTTGTTATATACATCCCTGGATTTAATCACAAAGTCGAGCCATAACTATTACTAAAATTAATAATTATTAGTGAATATGTACATTGAGACTTTTGTCATTTGAGCTAGAACCTAATGTTTGAGTTAGTTGTTCCAAGTAAAGAAAAAATACTACCTGTTTATTTTGGAAATAATATTTGTGTTAATGTCGAGCGCTCTTTATTTAATTACTGTGACAGGCAAGACATATGTATGTCCACATTTACTTTTCTAGGTTTAAAGAAAAAATACTTTGATCTATATAAATTAATGGTAATTTTCTTTCTACAGAATATCTATTAATACGCTGGTTCATAAGCCTTCTGTTCGAGCATTTTAACTCGCGAATTGAATTTCAAGGAGGAACACAAATGAAATTCTAAATTCTGTATAATAATTTCCAAAATCATTTCTTCCACAGTAGCAAATTGCCAGTTCCTATGTCGTTTCATTTTAAATATCAAAATGGTGTTTTTTAAAAATATAAGTATAGAAGATAAATGTATTGAAATGGTACAAACACGGTTTTATGCAGTCGTAACGGAATTCAGATAACTAAAACTCGGATCAACTTTTTTGTCCAGGAGAAAAATTGAATGTAAAAATATATATTATGTCCTAACCAAGGCAAAAGTTATGAATTTCAAAGTGTAAAGATATTTAAAAAATATAGGAACACCAGTAATGGAATTTTATTTAATATCGGAGACCCTTAGGAGTTCCCTAGATAGGTTTTCGTATTGAGGTTTGATATGGGTTTCCTTAC
The DNA here is from genome assembly GCA_032357055.1 of Geukensia granosissima. Classification (NCBI taxonomy): domain Eukaryota; kingdom Metazoa; phylum Mollusca; class Bivalvia; order Mytilida; family Mytilidae; genus Geukensia; species Geukensia granosissima. Next base: position 2,135 of record JAULBM010332962.1, read on the forward strand.
ATTTACTCCAGATTCATTTTTATATTCATTTCATTTACTGATTGTTGCTTTTTATAATAATTCATCATACAAATTTTCATTCTTCAAAATATTAACAGGTGGAGGAGAGGCACCAAGAGCTTTGTCTGGCCGACTTATCGCTGCTACTTGGTGGCTGTTTGGATTCATTGTCATAGCAACGTACACAGCTAACCTTGCTGCTTTTTTGACCGTGTCACGAATGGACGAACCAATTAAATCCCTAGACGATTTATCATCCCAATATCAGGTCCAATATGCACCTATGAATGGAAGCACCGGTCTTGTTTATTTTAAAAGAATGGCAGAAATAGAACAAAAGTTCTACACGTATGTTAATTATTTAATTCTATTTTGATCGCTTTTTATTATGTCTTATGATATTATTTAATTAAGTAAGTAGTTTATTCTGTCTATAAGTTTTATTATAATAGAATATATACCATGTTCTTAATAAATTAAAACTAAACTGCAAAGTAGTATATATTAACAATAAAAGTTAATAGGTAAAATATCACATTTATAGTTCCGGCCAACAATTTTAATGTTATTTTTTAGTATTTGGAAACAAATGAGCTTGAATGATAGCCTAGATGCTGTACAAAGAGCCAAATTAGCTGTCTGGGATTATCCAGTAAGCAACAAATATACAAAGCTTTGGGAAACCATGAATGAAACCGGATTCCCCAATTCGTTAGAGGAAGCAATCAGTAAAGTCCAGACTGGAGAATTTGCTTACATAGGTTTGTTAATTGCTTACATTAATAATGACATTTCTCAAGAAATTCTAAAATGATTAACAAAAATACAAGTGTAAAACGAAGATGTCTTTTGTGCTATGAAATCTTCAAATTATTAAGATGAAAACGTAAGTGGATAAAATTTAAAAAATATCTCTAGTATTTTCTTTTTTGATATCAAACATTAAAACCGAATGTATCTAATTTTAAAGGTGATGCTGCTGAGAACAAATTCCAGACTCTGACTAAATGTGATCTATGGGAAGTAGGAGAGGAGTTCAGCAGGAAACCATTTGCATTTGCAGTTCAAGAGGGTTCACCTTTAAGAAATGTTTTATCAAACGCGTAAGTACACATTGATTTCTACCATACATGTATTTGCTTTTTAAATTATTTTCATATCCCAAACATATCATAATCTTAAGGTGCCAAGCATTACTCGAGTAAATAGAGGGATCTAGTATAAATTACTTGTTAAAACGGATATAAACTTTAACAGGATTGTTTTTAGAGAACCAAGGGTACAGTGCAGATGTTTTTTAACTTATTTTTAGAGATAAGTTCTTTTTATGCCTTACAATTTCAAAATTTCTAGATCATCTTGCAGTATCGTAACTATGATTTTTTTATTCATTCAAGAATGTACTAACTTTTATTCACATATATCACTCGTTTCACAATATTTTATTTTCAATTGCAGAATACTGAAATTGCTGAACCAAAGACAGTTAGAAACTTTGAAACATAAATGGTGGACAAATAACATTAAAAAGAAAACATGTCCAGATATAGAAATGGAAAGTGATGGTATCAGCATTGAGAACATTGGTGGTGTTTTCTTGGTTATTGCTGTCGGTACAGCACTCTCGCTTATTTGTCTAGCGTTTGAGTTTTATTTTTATAAGTATAGACCAAAAAAGGATGGGATGAGATATAATGTGAAGAAGAACCAATCTAGGGTTAGTCTGAAGACCAGCGAAACTGCTACTACATCTCTTTCTATCGGGTCGTCGACTTGGCCCAGCAACGCCCCAGATTTTGTTCCAGAGGAGGAGGTCAGAAGTAATGGTGTTCATTTTGATATTGGTAGATTATAAAATGCATCAATTTAACACCATGCATTATGGTAAAATTCTCCATAAATGTTCAGCCTGGGGAGATTTAAAGTAAAAGCTTAAACATGGGACTGTTAGTACTCTGTGATGACATTAGAACATAGAAAATCATATAGTTATTTCTGATTAACTCTTACAAACATGTTAATGTACGTAGGGATACCATCTGCCATTATTTGTAATCTAAGGCAATTATTTAATTGACATAGTGCGATAAGGCCTATTTTTGGTCCCAAAAATTTTAGAAAACCTCCAAGTGTTTCAAAAAATAGTAAAATATGGATAACATCGTAGATTACAGTTTAATTTTCAGAATAAACTTGCGTGATTGAGATAAAGTATTCAATTCTTTCAACAAGTTGAAAAAGAAATGAGTTGCAACCATAGTGTAAAACCTAGGAGGGCAAAAACTTTTTTGCACAATTTTTGATTTCCCTCATTTTGCTGGCTTACACTCATTAATTTTATTCGTATTTCATGAAATATTGAAAATATAAAAATAGGTGATATGGAATAATTGTCCATGAGAAATGTTTATTATTATCTTTTAAAGTATTTTATGTTCCCCACTAAGAAAATATATTTTTATAGTCATATTCTGTTGCATTAAAACGATAACAAGTGTATCTATCGAACAATGTGCTCTTTTAAGGATATAAACTGCTCTTGTCCTGCCATTTAAGATTTTCAAACTCCTCTAGTTTTACCCATTTCATTGCATTAATATTTTTAACCTGAACTATTCTTTTCATAATTTCATTAAAAACACTTATACATACATACCATTCGAAGAGTTTTTATGAAATTCTTGTCCTTTTGGGATTTAATGGACTGAACCTTTTAAGGCAAATCCAATGAAAAATAAAGAGGAACCATTTTCACGCTAAATTTTTGAAAGCTTAAATCTCAAAAAACGAGTACAGTGACCTATAATTTTTTTATGCTTATTTTGTTCAAATGAGAACGATCTTAAAAGCAATCATAATCTTTTGAACATCTTATTATTTTTAATATTAGCAGTGAACATCCTTTAAATCAAATTTTTAGGGTAAAAAAGTGTTATTATGTAAAAAAATACCCAATGCAAGCTAATGCTATACAGTGTTTACATTTGTATTTTACAGTGGACTTTCATTCAGTTGTTATTGTTTTTAAATCTGTCATTTGTATGAATGATGAATGTCCATCAGTGTGTGTGTGTGTGTGTGTGTGTGTGTGTGTGTGTGTGTGTGTGTGTGTGTTGCATTATGAATATGTTGTTACTTTTTCAAGAATATTTTATATACAATGTTGTGACTTTCGTTTTTCAATAAAAATGATCATGAATTTCCTCTTATTTTTAACTACAAAAGATAAAAATTAGAAATATCATTAATCCCATAAATATAGTAAAGGAACCCATATTGATGTGCAACAAATTAGTCTTAAGAAAATATAGTTGTTTTATTGTCAACATAGGGTGTTAAACCAAAACTTAACAAACAAAAACATATAAATAATTATATAAAATAGACATCAAATAAATTTTAATTCCAACCAACAAACAAATCCAAAAGTAAAATTATTTGCATTAACCCAAACCAATAATTTAAATACACATACAATAATTACACATACAACAGTTCTATAACTAATATAATATATAACATGGTAATCTTGCTCTACACTATCCAACAGAATTATAATAATTCATTACTTTCATCTCCCTGGTGATGCTTGGAAAAATCTTCATAGTCATCCAGAAAACCTTTAGGGACACAGCGGTAAAATTTTACCTGTAATAGATTAATAAAAGGGAAGTAAATATTTAAATTAATTTGTTTAGTTTAAAATTTTATCTACTAATGGTATAACCATAATATTATTAGATTAACTAGAACATCAACTGGAAATCAAGTATTTTTCTGCTAAATGTTTTGGATTCATTACACAAATTTTAACTAAGGTTTTCATTATTGTTATTGTATTACTGTTTTAACTTTAAAAAATGTGTCCCTCTGCAGATAAATAATTATTTTTATTAGAAAAAAGATATTGGTTACCTCGTCCATGAAACCTTCAAAGTCATGACATCCACCAGCCTGGCCTATAACCATTGGGCTACCATTCTTAGCTATACCCTCATCTACAAAAGGACAGATGATTTTGAAAAGAAAAGAAGTAAAAATTCGTACAGTTCCATCGAAACCTGGTGTCTCGCCTGCTCTAAGCATTGCAGTATATGAAGTTTTCTATATTAGTTTTGTTTTAAATTTCGAAATTTAAGTCTGTATGATATAAATACGCTCAAGGGAAGCTCCCTGGTAAGATTCATAAATATCCATTGAGATTTGACAAAGCTATTAAATTCAAAACACTCTAACCTGAGGTTTAACCAAAATTTTGAAAAAACCCAGAAGTCCAATTATCAGTCAAAATATGTAAAACTTGGGGGAAAATTTTGAAATTTTATTCTCAAGGCTATATTTTAATGAAGAGGTACTTGAGCCACTTTCCACAATATCTTATAGTATTTGACAATTATTCATCAAAATGTGGAAAAATAAATATTTTTTCAAAGATTTAACTCTTGATGATATCAATATCCCATAGAGAAGCTTTTTAGCAAGTTTCATCATTATCTATATAGATTTGACAAAGATATTAAACTTTGAAAAAATACTTAACCTCAGGGTTAACCAAAACTTTAAAAAAAACTAAATCCAATAATCGGTCAAAATATGTAAAACTGAGAAATAAAAATTGAAAAATTTTATCCTGAAGGATATGTTTTCAACAAATAGAAGCATTTGAACTACTTTTGGCAACATCTAATAAGATTTGACAAAACTGGTCCAATTTTGAAAACTTTTACATGAATCAATGAAAAAAACTAAGTCCAATCATCTGCCAGAATACGGAAAAAATTTTTAAAACAGAGGCAAAACGTGTCAGTGGGGACACAGATGCCTCCGCTCGGCAAACAGGAAGTAGATAGACGACAGATCTTAAAAGGGGAGACACGGTACAACTCACCATTATAATGCTTCAGACCAAATATCAAATCAATCCAACATACACGCGCAGAGAAATCTTTGACGAAAATTGACGGACGTACGTACGTACGTACAGGGGTAAAACTTAATTCCCCCCGACGCCTAAAGGCGGGGGCATAAAAAATTTAAATTAAACTCTAGATGATATCAATATGCCATATAGAAGCTTTTCAGCAAGTTTCAGCATTATCTATAAAGATTTGACAAAGATAGTTAACTTTGAAAAAACTTAACCTCAGGGTCAAGCAAAATTCAGACTAAGTCCAGTTATCCGTCAAATACGGAAAAATATAAATTAATTTCTTCAAAATTTCAATATGGATGAAGTATTTTTAACATAAAAAAGCTACTGAGCAGGTATCACATATATCCATAAAGATTTGACAAAACTATAGGAGGTTAAAAAAAGTGTGGACGTCGATGACACAACGACGACGCCGACGCCGACGCAGAATTTGGACTGCTATGTCTCGACTTCAGCGACTTTCGTCGCAGGCGAGACAAAAACTGAATAATTCATTTCAAAACGGTCATTTCCTTTATATAATAAATTAATTTTTAAAAAGAACACAAATTTAACTGCCTAACCAAACATCAACTGCTCAAAAATGACAAATATTAAAAAAACAAAAATATTACATACCACATTTGACAACTGCTGGAGAAATGTTGTTTACTCTAAGGGTCAGTTTACCATCATTTCTTGCAAGACGCACAAAGTTCGCATTGCTGGGATTCTGTGTTAAACAAACATATATTTTACATTGTTAGTAAGTTTTATGTATCAGGTGCTTTATTCGACCTTACATATGATCATGTATATTATTATTCCACTGTATCAATATTGGAGAAACAATGACGTTATCTGATTGGTCGAGAAAGTACCACCTGTCATTGAACATATCATCGTGTCTCCCTCTCAACATTTTGTCCATTTATCATATCCCCTTCTGAGAAATATGGAAATTTCCAATTTGTTTGTCAGAAATTAGAGGAATAAATCATAAATTTCCCTTGCATAATTTTTTATAATGTATATTATAAAGTTTTATATGGTGCTTTAGTCGATCTTGCTTTGATTGCCATAACCACTGATTGTAAATGTGTTTGAGCTAATAAATATTGTCTATTGTCTATTTGCACACGTATCGTTTTTTTTTTATTTCATGATATGTGTTGGCTATATTTTTGCGAAATCTTGTGCCTTTTAGCTTTAGTTTTAACTGTTTGATAATAAAATAGTTAAGATTTACTATCTACAGGCTTCAACACGATTTATTTTTATATTTAGGGAAATTTAGAGGGACTTTCCCGATGGAGTAATATGTTCTTAACAGTTAAACATGAGGTAAAACTGTTCATGGAATCTCTCTCAGAACAAACATTGTGTCAGATCAAGAGAAAAATTTACTTACTACTCCATAAACCGTCATCTGAATAAGACTTTTATCTTCTTGTATAATATATGCCTTGACTACACCCAGAGCAGGAATAAATGTTATTTTGTATGTGGCACCATATCCGTTCAAATCATTGGATATCAAAGCAACTTCCCCTTTGTATGTTTTCACCATGAATTCAAAACAGAGAGAGAAGTCACTGTCCAAGTCAATATTGTTCATAACCCAAATGATAATTTTTCCTCCTTTATTGAAGAGTGCAGAGTTTCTGTATATGGCGACGTTGTTGTTAGGGACTTGTTGAACTCGGTTATTCTTTTCTAAGAAGTTTCCATTGTATGTAAAATGAAACATTGGTGAGCAACCTGCAAAATCAAAATAAAAGCTCGTGTTTTATATACTTTACATACTTCTGCTATCGGGTATAAAGCTAAAGCAGATAATTTATCAACAGTTGGTACACATACTTCTGCTATCGGGTATAAAGCTAAAGCAGATAATTTATCAACAGTTGGTACATAGTCGGTTCCTCTCTATGTTCTGTGTTTTCCTCCCCATTCCTTTGTTTCTGAAAGAACTTTTTCATGCAAAATCAACTCTATTACCATTTTAAGATAGCAAAATAAAAAAAAATCCTTTTAAAAGAATAACTTGAAGGTTGTATAAAAGTATTATCTGCAATAAAATGGTCACTTCACAATAAATAATAACAATCAACTTGCCTTGCTTAAGTATCTTTCCTGGTATTATCCAGTCGCATGTGCAGATTTCTGGGCGATACCATAATCCTCGAGGACACTTCATCATTTTCATGGTAGAGCGTCCATCGTAAAGATAAAAATGTCCAGGATTTCCAGGAGCTGGGTACGTTGTGCCAAACGAGCAAGCTAAAGTTGATATCAAATGTTTATATATTTTTTTTCAGAAAAGAAAATTAACAAATGAACAGTCTTTTAAAAAGCACGTCCACAAAGACAACAGAATATATTTAGACAATTTTCAGAACATCAAGGAATTTCAAAACTTAAAGCGCCCATTCAGGTTTATTATCAGAATGCCTTTTCCACCATTTTTATGAAACAATGTGAATTAGTGTTGTGTGTTCTATGTTTGTCTTTCGTTTCATTTTGTTGGCCATAGTCTTGTCTGTCTTTCGACTAACTATTTCTGTCTGCCCTTTTGGTATCTTCGAGTTCCTTCTAATTACTTTTAATAATTGAGAATACTATTATGAGGTGGTTTGATGTATAAGTAGAAGGGGATCTTGATTGAATGCCTTACGACTTTTTTATAAACTGCAAAATATTTATTATGAGGGGGTTTGATGTATAAGTAGAAGGGGATCTTGTAGGCCTTACGACTTTTTATAAACTGCAAAATATTTACTATGAGGGGGTTTGATGTATAAGTAGAAGGGGATCTTGTAGGCCTTACGACTTTTTATAAACTGCAAAATATTTATTATGAGGGGGTTTGATGTATAAGTAGAAGGGGGTCTTGATTGAATGCCTTACGACTTTTTATAAACCGCAAAATATTTATTCTCGCCACCCCTATAAAGTAGATGAACAGTTGATAGAATGGATATTCATTAATTTTTGAACTTCTGGAAGACTGCAGTGCTGTTTATGTACAGTCACTAAACAAAATTGGGAATTATGTGTTCTTTAAATAAGTTCTGCGATATAAATGAATTTTATAAAATTACAATATACTCACGATGAATAAGGTTGTCTTTAAAACAAGTGGGATCAGGATGGCAAGATTTCTTGTAGGAGTTATAAAAGAAAGCATTTGCACAGGTCAGATACTTGGAACGACCGTGTAAACAAACAAAGTAACCATAGCAACTCTGTCCATCAGCATATCTGTAGCCGTCTGGTTTACGATGACAAGGGTCTGAAAAAGAATAACTTCTCGCGTTCCATTGTAATAACAAATCATTTAAAACTATATTTAAAAATAGTATGACTATTCGTTATAAGATTTAAGTAACGCAACTGTTCGACGTGAAATGGTTTCGATTATGTGATGATTTTACAAGGCTAATGAAAATACAAGTTGCATAAATTTTTCTAATATTTCACTCTGACAAAATATGAAGTTAATATTATTGTAAACATAATCGGCAAATGTATTGCTGTTTTTAGATTTACTAGATGGTACTCACCATAGGGGCAGATAACTTTATCAGCATGTCGGAATTCACTCCCATCATAAAATGTTCCTGCTGCACATTTCTGTAAGTGGGGGACACTATCTTCATCACACTGATAAAACTGGTTACATGTCCCGGGGGTCGGGGAGTACGCCCATCCTCCAACTAGTGCTCTCTTGTTGCAAATTCCTCCATATTTTTCTAAACAAATGATGTAATTGTTATGCTGTATAGACAATGTAATCCCATATATTGCTATTCGATCTACCAAATCTATTTTAACTATGGGTAACATTTCATTTCTTAGATTTCACAAATGCAAAGTTCTTTAGATTTCTGCTAATAGTAATCTTTAATATATATATATATATATATATATATATATATATATATGACAAATGCACAGTTCTTAAGTAATAACAGTAATTCTTATGTTTCATTGTAGACGAGGAGTTTAATTTTTCTTCTGCTTGATGCATTACAACAAATACGTAAAAATAGAAAAAGGAGATGTGGTATGATTGTCTCAAACGTATACAAACATCTACAGCTTGTCCTACGACCTACAATAATGGACACATATCCACACTCTTATGCGAGTTGTGTCAGGCTAAAAAAATGTGATGATATTCAAATGGAACAATTATCGACCAAATAAGTATACAAAGTAAAACCAAAAATAAACTTTAAAAAATACATCCACTGGTTTAAGGTTCCTGACTTGGGACATGCACATAAAATATGTGGCGGGGTTTGTAAGTACTCAACCCTACTCCTAAGCTGTGATAGTGGTGTAAAAATACGACATAAAACAAACTGTATCGGAATAAACTTTTGAAATCGACGTATAGCACGCAGAAAATGACAAACAAAAGACAACAAATGTACCGACCTCGAAAAAGTAAGGAGCTTTATTTAACACGTTGTCATAAATGTTTCGGGTGTGATATCCCGGTGTTTTTAATCAATGTCCCGCAGATGCATCTGAACTTTAGAATTATATCTTTATGTTTATAGTAGAATTTAGTTAATGTTTTAATTAATCTTTGGTTTAATACGAAATCCTTAATTTCCAAACGTATTGTACATAGTCGGTCCTGTCGTTGGCTGCTTATATTTCGATTTGTTTTGTTGTTCTATGTTTGTAACCAAACCTGATCGTGTAAGTATTGTCAAGAAGAAAATTGATTTATCATCTCATCACACGTTATTGTACTTTTTTATTCGATTAGAAAGCTCTATCAGTATTACAGAAAATTTATGTTTGGTATGTTTTATTCCAGTATTTTAAACTTTATTTGTTTCCAATCTACTTTGTTATCATTTGAGAAATTTTAACGAGGACAATTTTTTCAAACGAAAAAAAAACCGCTAGATTTGGAAGGTTGTGTTGGGATGTGATCATTTTTAATATGACGACAGTAAAATACATATTATGATAACAGCTTACCTGACTTCTCAAAAGAAATTTCCTTTTCAAAATACTCATCGGAATAGGCTTTCGCTGAAATTATTACAAGATAAAATAAGTAAATCCACGAAACTAATCCATGTGCCATTTCTTATGATAAAATAATAAACTGGTGAAAGTTGTGGCAATTATGCTTATATACCACGGTAAAATAAAGATTAAAAAGCACTTACCATAAATATTGGTACTGAGTGAGAATTCGTCTCGACGTTTTCTGTCAGATGTTTTCTTTCTTCTTTTGTCGCAAAATTTGTTAACATGGAAAATAGTCCCATGTTAATGTGTGTTATGTAATGGTACATGTATGTACTGATAGACCTGGAATACATTATGTGTGTTTTACATATTGGTGTTATGTAATTGTTTCTACATGTATTTAGTCTATCAACACAAATACGGTTAATTGTTTTATTTAATATGTTGTTACTGAATTAAAAAACAACAGAATTTTGGTGTATGTTGAAAGGGATAAAATTGGTATATTGTTATATGCTCTGATGACATTGCTTTTATAGCAGAAAATGAAAAAGATTTACAATTTTTGTTGGATATACTAACGTCAACTAAGATAAGACAAAAAAGTTCATATTCTAAATCCAACTTTTGAGAGATCAAATAGAGCATTTTAACTAGTTGAAAAACAATCAAAATATATGTATTTTGGGTTATTATTAAGGTTCCACTAAAGTCAAAATATAGGACACTGACTGACCCATAGAAAATGGGTAGTATTTTTTTTATTTTCAATGAATTATTGCAAAAAAAAAGACATTATTAGCTTCCCTTTCTTGTGAACATTGCCTGATAATTCTGTTGTTGTCACAAATAACTTTGAAATGAAATTATTGATGCAGTTGTTTGGATTGT
>JAULBM010332972.1:0-12936 GCA_032357055.1 Geukensia granosissima
TGCCAAAACGAATTTTATTGCACATTTAATCACTGTTCTGTTAATATACGGAAATAGGAACGTCATATTAGAATGAAATCTTTAATTGTATCTCGCACTAAAAGCTTGAGAACACGTTTTATCAATCAATTTTGGTTTCAAATAATATTGCAACGTTTGGGTAAAAATCACTTGCATATAATTTGTAACTAGAGACCCTTTCCTAAATAAGTAAATATTTATAAATTGTAAACCTATTTCTTCAGTTAATTCTTATTATGGGTACATATTAGAATAAGAGAAATCACATACTACTTAATATTAAAAAAATATCAGACCAGGGTGGATAGTATAAATTTTGATATTATATATTATAAAAGACAGATTTTATTTTTAGTTTCCCTAAACAATTAACATAGAGATAAAACTATATTTTTCAATAACATTTAAATAATTTACACAACTAACTTTTGCCTAATTCAATAAGATCTGGACATTCTTTGCCACCATTAAGTGCTGGTCTTAACATCATTCTAAATCTAAATCTGGTTCCTGTTGCATCAGGTTCACTCCAGTTGGTCCATTCAGACACAATGCATGGCAGTGGTACTATTAAAATGAAAAATAGAGATTTGCAGAAAAATGAACATAAATCGAAATTTAAAATTAAATCCAATTGATTTTAACTGTCATTTATTTTATCATATACCATTTTTAAAAATAAAATACAATTTGAACATTGAAATCAGGCATATAAACTAGCGTACGACTCTATCATGAAAAAAGAAAAAATGATAGTTTATACAGCGGACATTTCCGTAAAAAGCCTCACCAGGGAACACCACCGTACCCAACTTAACAAAAAAAAATGTTTAACAATTGTTTTTGGAAAATTACCACAACAACGACTTTCTCTTCTATAAGGATACGTTTGCATATAGTGATAGGATTGTTTTATAAGAGGGGACACTGTACCTTTTTTGAGTTCAAGAAGGTCTTCACATTCTTTACCACCATTAAGAGCAGGTCTGAGTACATATCTGTATCTGTATGTGGTTCCTGTGGCATCAGGTTCCTCCCATTTGGTCCATTCACTCATGATACATGGCAGTGGTACTGTAAAACAAATAAACTTTAACAAACACTGAAAAGAATGTTGGGCTTTGTAATTTATCTGACATAAGAAATCTCGTCTTGAGACAAATTTTACTAGTTTACTTATACTCTCTTATTCAATGTATACCGAGTTATTGAAATAAATAGATTTAGTGAAACTGATGGTAGGTAATTTACAACATCCATATCACAAAAGACTACAATGGTTAAAATAGTTTAACATAAGGACCTCTAATTTTCTGAAACTTTTTATCTGTAAATATTATCCTTTCTTATTTTACGTTTTTCTATTTATTTCTAGAATACCGCAAAAACATAATATTGTAAACGAAAGAAACTGCAGACTTTAAAAAAATGACTGGTATAATACCTCTAAGACGATTTTGATTATAAGTTACATTTGTAATTATTTCTTTGTTTCAATATTGATGTCATTTAGAACTCTTGGTTTTTTTACTGACCAAAATGTAATAAGTAAAATAGCCTATTTTACATCTATTTATAGCAAACAATTATGCATGAAAGGTTCTCTCTTCCTAAGTGTAGTGGCTTCGATAATATTGTTGATTATTATCATTTCTGCTAGCATCATTAACGCGAGAATTTTAGCACAAGAAGCCTTTCTAGACATCAAAAGAAAATTCAAGTACCAACCTTTGCCAAGTTCTAGAAGATCTGGACATTCTTTTCCACCATTCAGGGCAGGTCTAACCATATATCTATATCTAAATCTGGTACCTGTGGCATCAGGTTCGCTCCAGTTAGACCAGTCACCAACAATACATGGCAGTGGTACTGTTTAATATGAAAAATGTAGTTTAATAAACACACCATTATTTGAAAAAAAAATCATGGTAGATCAAGAGGTAAAAATATTTGTTTTTTCTTCAATGGTATTTTTGCTAGGGTAAATAAGCACAAAAACAATTGATAACACACATAAAATTTGCTTATTCTCACAATAAAAGGCCAATCAGAAGTTATTTTACCGGAAATCAGACAAACCAGATTTCAAGTGATTAGTAGAATTAAGGCTGTTCACTTTTTCCACCTGAAGGTGACTCACCCGCAAATTACAAAAAATGCGGCTGGTGTCTTCAAAAAGGCACTGTGTTTTACCAAAGCAGAAGACCAAAGTTAATCACTGGTTTTTGGTATGCTATGCATAGCTCATAGTTTAATGTTTGTTTTCAGTTTTACACATATAGTTAATGTCATTTTCCGTCTTGTTCATATTCTAGAGATCGCCGTGTTTGTCGACATATCCCTTAAGTTTAACTCTTCAGTTTTATTTTGATTCCTCTATTTTTTTATTTATTTATTACACATCAGAACTAGTTGAAATAAGAAAATCATAACAGACTAAATATTACATTGCAGACAAAAAATGTGTTAATCATCCAGTATCTTCAATTTAAATAAGCCATAATGATTTCATCTATCATCTTATCCTGTGGACCGGTGAAATAAAATAACAAAAATTACTCTCAAACCATTCATTTTTTAGAAGATCATAAAAGGTCCTCAAATGTGAGGAATTAGTACTCGATTCCTGATGGTGACAATAAAATTAACTAGAGTAGAAACTTTACAATGATGAAATGTAGCCTTGTTGCATCAATTTGATGAAATTTTAACTCCAGATAATATATAAACGTAATTTTGTAATTTTAGCAACCAGCAATGAACGGATATATTGCTGTTTACAACCAAAAAGAGTTCTAAAACAATTAATTCAGTTGAACACAAGAAAGTAGAGTAAAAAGTCAAAAATTAATATGTATACATATATGCATCTGCTTCTACCCATTTGTCTATGTAATATTCCTGCAACCTGGGTTCCCCAAAAAGGCTATAAGTTGAATCCTCTCTTTTTGATTGATATAATGTATTATTTTAACAGTGTCAATATTTATAACAGAAAGGTAATGTGCTCATAATTCAATACCTGTTCATCATTAAGTTTCTTGCATTGAATCTATCAATTAAAAACATTTTCAATCTTTGACAACAGTAGATGAAAAATATAATTAAAGCCTTTCAGGCTAACTTTCCTAAACTTTCCTTGTTTAGATAAACATTTAATGGAAGTTCGTTTAAACCTTGTTTGAAAGAAAAACTGACTTATTTTTATTTTAAATTGATACAAACAAATCTAGAAATGAATGATGACATGTATGAGGTATATCTGCCAACCTTTGGTAAGTTGAATGAGATCTGGACATTCTTTTCCGCCATTAAGAGCTGGTCTCAACATCATTCTGAATCTAAATCTGGTTCCTGTGGCATCAGGTTCACTCCATGCAGTCCATTCAGACACAATGCATGGCAGTGGTACTGTAATGAAATAGATGTTTGTGTTGAATATATTTGCTTTTGGAACTGCATCGATTGTGAAAGCACTAAATGTAATTGTGCATTAAACAGTCTATAAATGATATCAAAGTATTTGTATATTACAAGGCAAACTTTTGACAATTATTATATCATGGGTAAGCTTTGCATGTTGTAATTTGTCGGATAGTTAATTGATAGCTAACGGATCAATTACCCTTAAAACAGGTTCAAGGATTTTTTGTTATATAATTACCTGCTATTATATATGATAAGTAAAGCAATTAATTTTCTTTTTCTGAATTTATTCATTGGTCAAAGACAGACATGTTTTAACTGATTGACAATAGATTCAATATGATTATAAGAATGTATCTTAAACCACCCCCCTTTAATTCTAATCGAATAATTATTTCTTAAAATAATCCAATACTTCTCATATAATAGTTCACAAATAATAAGTACCCTTTTTGAGTTGTAGAAGGTCTTCACATTCTTTGCCACCATTAAGAGCAGGTCTGAGTACATATCTGTATCTGTATGTGGTTCCTGTGGCGTCAGGTTCTTCCCATTTGGTCCATTCACTCATGATACATGGAAGTGGCACTAGAATTCAAAACAAAAGTTATAATAATAATATTTAATAAATGTATCAGAAAATACTAATATCAATTTAAATGATAATGTGAACACGTTTTCCACCGTTTAACAAGTGACGTTAAATTTTCCATGAAGAGAAAAAAACACTATATTTTCCAATTCTCCCATGTTTGCGAAAAGTGGGAAAGTAGCACTGTTACCTTTGCCAAGTTGTAGAAGATCTGGACATTCTTTTCCACCATTCAGGGCAGGTCTTGTCATATATCTGTACCTAAATCTGGTTCCTGTTTCATCAGCTTCGCTCCAGGCAGACCAATCAGACACAATACATGGTAGTGGTACTGACAAAATATAAATAACAAATCGATTAGCTGTCTTTCAGTAAGGATGTTAGACAGAATTATAACTTTGCAAAGTAACAGTATTTATGAAAACGCTGGTAAAAACTGTGTTTGTTGTAAACCAATGGGTCAAATTCTTAAAAAAGTAAAATTCAAGACATTTTTGTGTTAATCATACTGTATCTTGAATCAAAATAAGCGATCATGATTTCTTTTGTTAATCACATTACCCTGTAGACCAATGAAATAAAACAACACAAATTACTTTCAAACCATTCAGTTTTCAGACAGACCATAAATGTGCCAAGAATTCGGAAATTTCTAATATTTCGTACATAATGAACAGGTCATCTGCAGTGTCACTTTTATGCATTTATCATCAAAGTTCTGAAATTGATACCACATACATTCTTTTAAATTCTTCATAAGCCTCAGATGGAAATCTGCAATAGCAGTTGCTTGAAAGTTTCCAAAACCTTGTCTTCTGAAGGATATCACAGTAAAGAGTTTGTGTTTGTTGGCCGTCTGAGCTGTCTAGTCGATACCAAAGTAAGATAATAATTTGGAGGCAATGTCAGTTTTACTGGTAGAGGAATCAAGAGTACCCAGGGTGAACCACACATTTTGCGCAGGTAACTGATAATGAATCGAGTGCACCATTTTTGTATTGTACAAACGATTTTGATATTTAAAAAATGTAAGTTCTTGAGGACTAGCCATATTTGCAGAGTACACAAACAGGTATATTTCAAAACCTAAATAAATGATTTGATTGTGAAGAAAGAAATTAAATGCACATAACAAATATTTTCATCCTAATAATTAATTAATCCTCTGACAAAAATTCACTACATGTATGTAGCTATCATACATGCACATGATTATATAGAGCTGCAAGCATGTTCTGCTTTCAAATAGATTGACTTTTTGTTATAAAACATCTGACCATCCGATCTTTGAAATTGGAACTATATAAAATAAAGTATATAACACAATTTCCGAACAAATCCAAGTATTGTTACATAATATACCTTTGCCAAGCTGAATGAGATCTTCACATTCTTTTCCACCATTAAGTGCTGGTCTCAACATCATTCTGAATCTAAATCTGGTTCCTGTGGCATCAGGTTCACTCCAGTTCGTCCAATCGGACATAATGCATGGAAGTTGTACTAAAATGAAGATGAATAAGGTGAATATTCATATTAATATGAAATAAGGGATATTGTACAGTTATGGTCAGGAATATCCAAGTATTACAATGTAAAAACTTGCATATTTCAAAATATAAGATGCATATAACTATCGATTATTTTCCATGTTACACTCGCTGGCATAGAGATTTGTTTAAAATTTAGTTTCAAACTCACTTAACAATGATTGATCAGTTTTGTAAATCAGACTTATTTCATTACTATGGTGATTGAAATAACAGTTATATATCAATATTTTGAATGGAAAATATATTTTAAAAGAAAAATAATACGTCAATATTGTATTCGATTATAATTTCACCTTGTCTAACGTCAAATGCAGTACCTACATTTATACATTTACCATTTAACAAAATAAAAACCAAACTGTTTAAAAAAAAACACTTACAATACGTTAAAATAGTAAATTGTATTCTTTCATTAAGTTAATACCTTTTTTGAGTTCAAGAAGATCATCACATTTCTTGCCACCATTAAGAGCAGGTCTGAGGACATATCTGTATCTGTATGTTGTTCCTGTGGCATCTACTTCACTCCAAGCAGACCAATCAGACATGATACATGGAAGTGGCACTAAAACAAATTCCAGTATTGTATAATTGACGGTTTCATGCAAAAGAGTCATACATGTTCATTTAATGGTATAAACATTAAAAGCAAGCAACTTTAAAGCACAAGACAGAATATTTTATGAAATCAACATTTATCAATACATACGAGAACCACAGTAAAAAGTAGTTTATAATAAACAACAAAAAGCTTTCAACTTTCTTTGGAATCCTTAGTTTATAACTTAAATTATAAAATCATAAGTTAAAAAATTTACAGTGAAATTTAACATTTAATTTGTATTGTTACTGACACAG
The DNA here is from genome assembly GCA_032357055.1 of Geukensia granosissima. NCBI lineage: Eukaryota > Metazoa > Mollusca > Bivalvia > Mytilida > Mytilidae > Geukensia > Geukensia granosissima. The sequence continues at coordinate 6,451 of JAULBM010332972.1, forward strand.
TTGATACAGTTTATCTGTCTTTGTAGAATACATATTTTTACAGAAAATGTATATTTTTAATATGCTATATAATGAATGTAAACATATGTTGCAAACTCTAATCTATTCATACATTTCTTGACTTGCAGAAGATCTTCACATTCTTTTCCACCATTCAGAGCAGGTCTGAGGACATGTCTGAATCTGTATGTGGTTCCTGTGGCATCTACTTCACTCCAAGCAGACCATTCAGACATAATACATGGAAGTGGCACTAAAAAGATTTAATATTTTTTATTAGATATTATTTTGATATCTTCCCAATGGCAATGTATTCAGTATTCCTGCTCTTTGAAGAGGAAACATTTTGATGTGTCAAAATTTGTATCAACAATGTGAATTACATTTAAGCAGTTATTTCATTTCTTAAATATTTATACACCATTTTTTTATTTCATAAAACGTCACTACAACAAAATTTCTGTAGTATATTCAACGAGAATTATATTAAATTTGTCATGGCACATTCAAATGCATATAAAAATATTTTCACTGATTACATGATAAACGATTGTAAATGAATCAAAACTAATTAAGTTTATTGAATGAAGAAACCTGCCTTTGCCCACTTCAAGAAGGTCGGGACATTCCTTTCCACCGTTAAGAGCTGGTCTCAACATCATCCTGTATCTAAATCTAGTTCCTGTGGCATCTGGGGCACTCCAGGCAGTCCATTCAGACACAATACATGGCAATGGGACTGTAATTAGGCATAGCATCATTGTAATGTCACATTACACATATCGCATGTGTGTAAAGAGTTTTAAATGCCAACAAATCTAACAGCAGTCAAACTGCTCAAAAATCGGATAAAATTTAACCATAGCTTGAGAACAACATCGCTTTGTAGTTACAGAGAGCATATGGTGTTAATGTTTAACTATTCAGAATGTTACATTGGAAATGAAAATTGTGGTCTAATTAGCAGAATAAAAGACAAATAAAAAGAATATCTCAACAGAGTAAATGATGAATTATTCTTATATACTTATTATGCAGAGCAATAGAAAATAGTCAACCTTTGCCAAGCTGAATGAGATCTTCACATTCTTTTCCACCATTAAGTGCTGGTCTCAACATCATTCTTACTCTAAATCTGGTGCCTGTGGCATCTGGCTCACTCCAGTTGCTCCAGTCAGACATAATGCAGGGCAATGGTACTGTAATGAGGATAAATTAATATAGTTACCAAAACACCTTGAATTTGATGCTATACGTTTCTTAATGTTTTACATTGAAAAGATATTTTTTTATTCCCTAAATTAAGATAGGAGGATAATATACAACAATTACCCACCTTTTTTAAGTTCTAGAAGGTCTTCACATTCTTTGCCACCATTAAGAGCAGGTCTGAGTACAAATCTGTATCTGTATATGGTTCCTGTTGCATCAGGTGCTTCCCATTTGGTCCATTCACTCATGACACATGGAAGTGGCACTAAAATGACATAACAACCAGTAGTCAAAACATTCTTTTTTAAACATGCACTTCACCCGCGTGGGTATTACATACAGGACTTTTATTTTCTTCAAAGCACCAAACCATTAATACCTAACCATATCCAAGTATGGGAAAAGATTTAATGTATCAGACAAAGGCGATAAATTACGAACTGTATTTTCGAAACTTTTTTTTATTATGAGTAAAATTTTTGTATAAAACAATATTGTGGAGATTAAATTTACCTTTGCCAAGTTGAAGAAGATCTGGACACTCTTTGCCACCATTAAGGGCTGGTCTTACCATGTATCTGTATCTAAACCTGGTTCCTGTGGCATCAGGTTCACTCCAGTTAGTCCATTCGGCAACAATGCATGGCAACGGCACTAAAATACAGTTTTTTTTAAATAAATTTTTTGTAGCCATCTTAGTTGGTTTGAGTGTTAAAACATCACCACAAAAATACCATGTTATTTCAAATGGGCAAAACAGTTAAAAACATTATTAACATTTTCAGCCGCCGCCTAATTAAAAGAACTGACTGTGAAATATTCAAAATAAGTAAGAATTACCTTTGCCAAGTTGGATGAGATCTGGACATTCTTTTCCGCCATTAAGAGCTGGTCTCAACATCATTCTGAATCTAAATCTGGTTCCTGTTGCATCCGGTTCACTCCATGCCGTCCATTCAGACACAATACATGGAAGAGGTACTGTAACAGATATTTTCTTGAAAAAGATCAGCTTGAAGTGAAAATTTGGCAATAGAAAATTCTCAAACAGACAAAAACAGGATTGAACATGTTGCAAGCTATTAGTTTGAATATTAGAATTATATTGAGTTTTAGTCTGTGGGGCAACACTTCAATCAAATATTATTTGAATTAAAAACAGACATAAGGTATTGCAATGTAATGGATAACCTATGGTTAAAATTTGTTTAAGATATCGACAGTAGTTTATTACAAACGGTGGTTTTAAGAGTTAATTTTAATCGTAATTCAAACATGAAATCGAAAAAAATACAGACATTTGCTGCTTGTGTTAAAATTCTAAAGCACTGAAAATGTATTGCACTTAACAGTTGTCCCTGGCGTCAGATTTGGCTTCCCATTTCGATTTGTTTCGATTTGAGTTCCCCTTTTTTATGTTTAAATCTTGGACTTCCTATGTTTTGGTTCTAATGCTACTGATGAATGGTTACTCATTGAAATGTATATATATATATATAAATAGCATACCAAAATTCTACATATTTATTCAACATTGGAATTTTTGTATTTTTAATCGATTCTATACAGAAATCATGATCTCTTTTTTATTAACTTACAATTATTTCAAATATACACGAAAAGAAACAAGTCGAAATTTGTTTTGTTGAAGCAAATTATGACCTAACTTTTACTTCAAGTTTTATTCTAAAATTTACATTTATAACCGTATATTAATGTCTATTCAGAAATAAAGATGATTTTGAATCTCTAACAAAGCATCCAAAACAATTATTTCTATTTTGACTGTACACAATTTGCATTGCTCTTCTGTAATGTTGTAACAAGATACGTTGGTATAAGTTTTGCCGAATGAAAGGCTAACTTTACTTACCTTTGCCTAGTTCGATGAGATCTGGACATTCTTTTCCACCATTAAGTGCCGGTCTCGTCATGTATCTAACTCTGAATCTAGTTCCTGTTGCATCAGGTGCGCTCCAGTCAGACCAATCCGTCACAATACATGGAAGTGGTACTGAAAAATTAACCATGCTGATTATTAGTAATCACATTTAATGTACTCATCAATTGTGGTTAGTATATTTGCTGTGTTATTGGCCAGTACTTTTGTAATCTTTATCCATGACAACAAGGCATTGTCTTAGCACCCAAAAAATCTTCGGAATAATCATGCATTGCTACTGAGCTCATTTCTTTGCACATATCAGATTGCGAGCTGTGCTTACAATTATGTAAAATATTTTGATAAGAAGCAAATATTTTAAAGTTGATAAATGAACAATATTTCAGATGAGTATAACCAATTGTATAAAGTAAATGTCCAATTTTGATGCGACAAGGGATATCACATCCTATATTCCACCAAAAAATTACATGTAAGGCATATAAACTGAAATGAGATCCACTAAGTCCCACTGTTCAATTAAAAAACTTAATCCACAATATATATTCAAAGGATACAAGTTCGATGTTGTAGTCAAGACATTAAAACTGGTTTTTGTTAGTACTTATATAAAAGGAATTCGAAGATACCAAAGGGGCAGACAGAAATCGTTAAGTCGGAAGACGGACAAGACCATGGCCAAAAAAATGAAACGAAAGACAAACATAGAAAACACAACACTACACTGAAAACTAAACTTATTCTTTTAGCTTCCTTGCACAAATATTAAAATTTCAATTGCATTCATTTTGTGTTTCTTCACGTTCATTTGCAAAACAGTATTAAACCGTCGCACATACTGTGTTTAATATTATCTTGTATTGGAAGGCTTGAGGTCTTATCATAAGGAATTTACCTTGACTTTGCTTTCAGTAACTGTGAGAATTTAAGTTCCTTGGTTACTGCTTTTGTTTTCATTTTGTAAGTTTAGTTTAGTTAAAACCTACCACATGTCTCATGGGCCTGTCCCAATTCAGGATTATCTTTGTGTTACTTGTACATTTTTGATAATAATCAGGTAGTGCAGTATTATTTTACGAATGCACGGTTTGTTAGGCGATTCAGATACAGGAGTAGTTTTCCACCCTTGCTGAAGGCCTTATAGAGACCTCTAGATTGGTAGATTATCTCTGTTGTTCTCGTGAATTCTCCCTGACATTACCCCAAATCTTTTCTTTTTCATAATAATCAATATTTTATAACAAGCCATGTTTTTCTGGCATGACATTGAATCAGATATGAATTCAGAAACATATGTAATATGTCATTACTTCCTCCTACTTTTTTCTTGTGAGCTACTAATACAAATTCTGGGTCAATGTTTTTGTAAAGCACGAAAATGTATCCAACCCCATTTTTATAAATTTGCTCTTATCCTTAATATACATAAGATTTTTCTGCCGAATGCAAACAACATTCAAACAAGTATTCAATATATCTTTGATTTTTTAGTACATGTTATGATGATCTGGTGGTGTAGAACCATAGCCGAATAGCCATATCAGCTGATAATACTAATATAAGATTTCCATGTTACATCTTTTTTCAACCCTTGCATAATAACAGTCAACCAATTTTATAGGACAAGGTTTCCTATTTGCCCTTTGCCCTGAAATGACTTATGGACAAGGCGGTGAATGTTTTGTAAAGAGGCAGGAACTGCTTAACCTTATGGACCACATGTGCTCTGGTACATATTGGTATACTTGTATTTTTGTTTTTTGTTTTATATGCACAATATGACTGATATTCCGTTTATTTTCTCGAGATAGCTGTTTCTGTCGACTTGTCCCTTCGTTTTTCTTTCGCGCTCTCTAGAGACATGATATAACACGAAAACTCCCATATTATAATCTATATTTAACTGTATTTGACATTATTGAGCAATTCTTTTGAAACGAATAAAAAAGCACATATCGTCTGCTTTTACTAACTTCTCTATATTTCAAGATAAAATAAACACTTTTCGAATACATTAATACCAACACGCCAGAATAAAGATTCGTGAAAGATTGAAGATACCAATAGGATAGACCAAACTAATTTGTCAGGCAAAACCATGGACAAACTACATCACATAAAATACTGAAAATACTAACCTCTTCCAAGTTCAATGAGGTCTGGACATTCTTTTCCACCATTAAGTGCAGGTCTTGTCATGTATCTAACTCTAAATCTGGTTCCTGAGGCATCAGGTGCACTCCATGTAGACCAGTCAGACACAAGACATGGTAGTGGCACTGTAAAGAACCTTCTTTTTTAATCATTTATTTATAAATGGAGATATGCATTACCTCGCATTAAAAAATACAATTATAAAATACATGTTTGATTAAATCCTGATGAAAGAACCATGCATTTGAAGTTAGCTCTTCCAAAATCAATATTAGATAATATCAGTGCTTAAAATGTTGAGCAGGACATTTTTATATTGGACTAACGCATTGTTTTATTTTCTTACAAACCTTTGCCCAATTGGATGAGATCTGGACACTCGTGTCCACCATTAAGTGCAGGTCTTGTCATGTATCTAACTCTAAATCTGGTTCCTGAGGCATCAGGTGCACTCCAGTCGGACCAATCAGACACAATACAAGGTAGAGGAACTGAAAAGATACATTTTAAAGTGCTTTTAATACAATGACTCAAATTAAAAGCCAATTTTTAACGGTGTTTTCTCAAAAACATTTATCTTCTCCATTGTCTCCTTAACTTGATGTAATAGGAATGACAATCCTTGTTTTGTCATGTAAAATGTGATTTTGTTTTCAAATTACTAGAGTTTATTGTCTAAAAAGCAGTAGCAGATTAATATTAATATATATAAATACATTATGAAGTAGATACTGGATACAGCTGAATCATACAACTTTTTTCACATATTATGCACTGCAATACATTCTGTTCGTAAATATTTATTGGTTTAAAAAGCCTTAGGACAAAATATGTTTACCCGTGAGGTCAACTAATCAATTACCCATCGTTCGTATATAGCTGACTTTTGCCATTTCAAATGGGAAAAATTCATATCTTTGGGAAATAAAACATTATTATATTTTAATCTTTCTTGGTTAATAACAATACATATTCGTAATGACATCAATTAAAGGTTTAAATACATACTAAACTGTCTGGTTCATTGACACTGACTCTTCTGTAGTCACAATGGTTATACATATAAATCAGGAGAAACAGGTTATAAGAAATAACTAGAGGCTCAGGAGGCTGAGCCTGTATCGCTCACCTGCCATTTGGAAGAAGTTTCAGAGGAGAAGATTTTTTAATGAATCAGCCAATCAGAAATAAGATTTGTCTGGTGGCCTTGTTTTCGT
>JAULBM010332993.1:0-12936 GCA_032357055.1 Geukensia granosissima
ACAAACATAGAACACACAACACTACACAGAAAACTAAAGCTGGAGTAACACGAACCCTACAAAAACCAGGGTGAGTTTATTTATTGATGGGTCATTTTCTTTGTATTTCCCATGAAAACAACAATATGACCAGCCAAAGCGTCATGACCTATCTCTTAATTACTGTTATGAGATATAGAGGGTATAAAATTGCCCACCCTTATATTTTACATTTTTTTATTTCTCATCCAATTTTCATGGAGATTTTTGCAAATGATTTATTATGAAAAATGCAACAAAAGTTACTCAGCATTTTTTTGTAACATTTACTCTTTTATGTATAAAAGTGGTTAAAGGGTTAAAAAAATGTTTGCAGAAGATGAGAAATTATTATTTTTTATCCAATTTTGATGGGGTTTTTCACATTTGATTCCTCTCAATGAGGGCTTTCAGATATATGCAAATGGATTTTCTGTTTTTTTAATTATTTTTGAGCTAAAAGGGTTCAAAGTGTGGAAAAAATTCAATTTTGTATAATATGGATAAATTTTATTTTTCATCTGATTTTGATGCATTTTTTTCCAAATTTATCCTCATGAAAATGCAAAAAAATTACTCGAGGCAATTTTGATAGCATTTACTGAATTTTGTATAGAAGGAGTCAAAGGATTAGAAAAAGTGATTTTGCAGATGAGAAATTTTTTTTTTGAAGGGGGAAGTTTCAATTCCAAATAATATGAACAAATTTTGTTTTTCATGTAATTTTGATGGGGTTTTCTTCAAATAATTCCTTATGAAAATTTAAAGAAAGTGACACCAGTTTTGAGGTTAATATGAGGTAAAATTATCTATTATTCCGTCATATATCTGTTTCTAGCAAAATACTGTGTCGTCACTTACCCATACAAAGAAGAAGAAAGTTCAAATTCAGCTTTAAAATTTAAAATAAAAAATATTTTTTAAAGATTTAAAATCAAGAAATTTTTTTTTTATATTACAGTAAGTTTTTGTGTGTACAATTGCTTCGCTTCATGCACTTATTTTAGAACAGTTAATGTTTTCTATTATCTTTCTTGTTTGAAAGTTAAATGACCTCATGAAAAATTAGGACTTATACCTGTTTCAGTCATAATCTATGACTGTCAAGAACAGGAGATAAAATGTTGAAATATTGATTAACTTAAAAACATAAAAGCCATTCTTATCATGTTTGGGGGTGTACTTTTTTAAAGTATAAAACTAAGATAAAATTTGACATACTTTTTGATTTCTTGACAATCAATAATAATTGTAGATTACATTATATTTATTTTACTGATATATGAATTTTAAGGTATAACATTCCTCATATTAAGCACAGAGGGCTCTTAAAATTCAAAAAAGGGGGCACACTTATTAGAATTGGCAAAGTCCAAATATTTATCAAGTTCTGTTTCTTTAGTTTAGAAAAGCCCATGCAAAATTATCAATTCTAGTTTCCCTCCCTACATTCAGTGACCTATTTCTAAGAGTGTCATAATTCTATCAGACTTTTATTAATTATCAAAATTTTCAAGGAACCTCAATAGCCGAGTGGTCCAGGTAGTTGATTTAAACATACCAGTACAGATCACTGTAGTCTATCACCTACACAGTGTGGGTTGGTGGCTGACTTTGTACCATACAAAAAAGGGTTACATTTGACTCCCATTGCACATTATAAGGTTTGTCCATTACCTGCCCAAAGCCGGTGGTTCTCTACGGGTACTTCGGCTTACTCCAACAGTAGAATTGACCGCTGTGATATTACTGAAATATTGTTGAAAGTGGTGTTCAAACAAATCAAACAAAAAGAAAATTTTTTTCCTGTACATAGACCTGATTAAATTATATCAGTTAGTTACAGGATGTGAAATTAACCTCAGGCAATTATTTTCTTAATCAATTGAATACATCAAATTGTTTATTGGAACAATATACAAAAGGATAAGTGTACTCCCATAGGATCTATTATAGCAAACACCCATAGTTTTAAATCAAGGGAGTAATTCAGAGTGAATTTAAAAGTGGCCAATTGCTGTTTTCTTTAAGAACTTTAAATTCTTTGAACTTGTAAAGCTTTATAATAGCAGGATTTTGAGGGGAGGTTTAGAATTTCAAACAAAATTAAGGTGTGGGGGCGCTTAAAGCAGCAGCTGGGCACTTTATTTGAGGACTTCATTATAATTTAAATGATTTTGGCAAAATGAAATATGTCTGTATTTTGTTCCTCTTAAGTTCTTACAGTCAACATGAAATTTTATCAGCAAAATAATTGAACGAGATGTGACAGCTTCTGACTAAATTTAAAAATTTATTAAGACATTGTAAAACAAAATATTTAGCCTACATATGTCATATATATATATACATTTTGTAGCTTCTCTCATATAAAACATACTTACAAATAACATATATATCATATACCATCATTTAGCCTTCCCCTACAGAAATGGATTATCTCCCTCTCTTATTCAGAATTTAAAATTAGATAAATATAAATGGATTTAGCAAATGGACTAACAGTCAAATTTTCAATTCTGTTTTTAGGTATTTTTTATGAGTCCTTATTCCATTAAAATTTTGAAAAAAATCTTCTCCTCTGAAACTACTGAATGGATTTGGATTCAAGTTGGTGCTTTGATTTTTGATCCATTGAAAAACATGGCTGCCATTACTAAAAATAGAACATAGGGGTCTGACATAAAATTTTTGCATGTATCTCTAAAACTGTCAAATTTTTGTGGAAATTCCTTATCTCTTGTAGGAGCTATGACCCCCATTTTAGATGTTTTTTCGCTAATTTTCAAGTTAAAGTTTAAAAAATCTTCTCTGAAACTACTGAATGGATTTAGATGAAACTTTGTATGATTGTTCCTTCGGGTATTCTGCACAAAACTTTTGCTTTAATTTTTGAACTGTTGAATAACATGGCTGTCGTTTCTAAAAATAGAACATAGGGGGTCTGACATAAGAATTTTTGCATATATCTCAAAAACTGTTAACTTTAGCCAAATTCTGACAAAGGGTAAAAGTGTTCAGCACGATGAAATCTATCCTTTGTGATGTTTCAAGGAAATTTCATTACTCCTGTCAAAGTTATTGCCCTTTTACTGGTCATTTTTTTAGCTAATTTTGAAGTTGCAGTTTAAAACTCTTCTGCTCTGACACTACTGAAGCTGTTGAATAACATGGCTGTTGTTACTAAAAATAGAACATAGGGGGTCTGATACAAGAATTTTTGCATATATCTCAAAAACTGTTAACTTTAGCCAAATTCTTACATAGGGAAAAAGTGTTCAGCATGATGAAATCTAGCCTTTGTGATGTTTCAAGGAAATTTCATAACTCCTGTCAAAGTTATTGCCCTTTTGCTGGTCATTTTTTTAGCTAATTTTGAAGTTGCAGTTTAAACTCTTCTCCTCTGAAACTACTGAATGGATTTAGATGTAACTTTGTATGATTGTTTCTTAGGGTATCTGCACAAAGTTTAAACACAAGGCTGTTTGAGACAGGTGAGGGATTGCTTCTGAGAGCCTCTTGTTTGGATAACATCATCACAAGAAAGTCTCTCTATTGAATGTTGATCCAGTGGTAATTTAATTGTTTGAATTCAGTGATGAATTTTACATGCATAATAATCACAGTCTCCTTGCTATTCATATAAATTTTAACATGCTTTTTTAAAGGAGCACCTCCAGGCTATGGTGGTCCATACCAGCAACAAGGGTATGGATATCAGCAACCTCCAGGATATGGAGGACCTCCAATGCAACAGGGATATGGTCAGCCCCAGCAAGGATATGGACAGCCAGGATTTGCTCAGCCATATGGACAGCCAGGATATGCTCCCCAATTTGCAGGGGCACCTGGTAAATGTCAAATAGATTAAGCTGCTTTCAAAGCTCTTCAGCCATGATACTTTACGTTCATTTTTAATAAGAAGAATTCACAACAGTCAGTCAAATCAATAACAAGTTAAGAGACAGCCACATACACTTGCTATATATGTGTGTCTGTGTGTGTGTTTGTGAGTAATTTAAATGTTACTGTTCACACTTGTACCTTTTTATATGTTCGAAGCTTTTTAAAGCCCTTGACTTCAGGATTTACATGTAGGTAATTGATAGCCACCACCATATGGCAAGCATAGAAGACCACACAAGAAAAAAAGTGAAACAATTTATAAATTAAAATGTAAACTTCCAATTTACAGATTTCAGGCTTAGGACAGGCACATACATGTAACAGTTGCTTACCTGGGACAGTGGTAGGACAATAAAAATAAAACCTGCCATAACTGTCTACTCCATTAAAATATTAACATTCACACAAAATGAGAAGTATGAATTGTACAACTAATTGGAAAATGGAGAATTCTTTTAAAATTCTGGTCTAACTTGTATAAAATATTTTAAGCGTTTCCTTCTTGTCCTTGTATGTTATGCACTGTGCTGTAGAAGGACATACTGTTTGTTCATTCTGTGATACCTCATTGATGAAAAACTACAGTTTAACAAAGCTGTCATAATAATAAAGATTTAACAATTGATATTTATTACACTAAATTTTATTTTTATTTAATAATACTTGGTTTTTTTTTTTATTTTTACTATAAGTCAAGTAGACCAAAGGTCTAATTTGCATACTTCCCATAGACATAATGGTATAAGCATTTATTTAAAAAAAAAAGTTTTATTTGCCTGAAAAATATAGTTATGTTTTCCAGGAATGCCACCACCTCAGCAAATGTGGGCACAAAGACCAGACCCAATACCAGGATGTCCCCCAGGTTTAGAATATTTGACAACATTAGACCAAATGTTAGTCAAGCAGCAGATAGAAATAATGGAGTGTAAGAAGTAGATATCATTGGATCAAGGAAGTTTGACTGTTTCTCTTGAGATTTTTAGAGTAGATTCCTTTCCTACCAGGTATAAACGTTACTTTGGTAGAGTACTGAAAAAGCATGTGAGAGTACTTTTTTAGCTCACCTGGCCTAAAAGGCCATGTGAGCTTTTCTCATCACTTTGCATCCGTCGTTGTCGTATGTCACATAGTCGTAAACTTTTTACATTTTCATCAACTCCTCTGAAACTGCTTTGCCAATTTTAACCAAACTTTGGTGGAATGTTCCTATGATAGTCCTCTTTAAAATTTGTGTTGGATTTTGCTGGGCACCATTCAGTATGGCCGCCATGGCTTGACATAGATTAACATTGGACACTATGGGATTTTATTTTTTCATCAACTCCTCTGAAACTGCTTGTCTGATTTTAACCAAACTTTGGTGGAATGTTTCTATGATGGTCCTCTTTAAAATTTATGTTGGATTTTGCCGGGCATCATTCAGTATGACCGCCATGGCTTGACATAGTTTAACATTGGACCCTATGGAAAATTTACGTTTTCATCAACTCCTCTGAAACTGCTCGTCTGATTTTAACCAAACTTTGGTGGAATAGTCCTTGGATGGTTGCAAATGATTCCTTGTGAAAAATGCAACAAAAGTAACCTAAGCATCTTTTTTGTATATCTTACCATTTTCATGATACAAGGGGCCAAAGGGGGCTGCAAAGCAGCATTTTGTGCCTTGTGGGAAATTTTTATTTTTCATCCAATTGGATGGGATTTCTTTCATTGGGTCCCTCTTAAAGAAAAATTTGCTAGGTGTGCCAACAGATTTCTGCATTTTCCAGATAATTGGGGCTAAAGTGGCCGAAAAATGCAATTTTTGGAATAATTTTTTTTCTCATCAGATTTTGATGGGGTTTATTGCAAATAATGCTTTGTGATAAATACAAAAAATATTACCATGAGCATCATACCATTTTTCAGCTGCAAGTGGCCAAAGGGCCTGCAAAGCTTCATTTTGTGCTTTGTGGGAAATTTTTATTTTCCATCTGATTTAGATGGGATTTTTTTCATTGCAACCCTCTCAAGGAAAGATCTGATATCTATTACTATTTTTTGAGATAATTGGGACCAAAGTAGCAAAATAACACAATTTTTGGATTATTTTTATTTCTCATCAAATTTTGATGGGGTTGGATGCAAATGATTCCTTGTGATGTGCAACAAGCAAAGATTATAAAGTCAAACTTCAAACAGAGAGAGACTTTCAATACTTCATGTAGGAATTCAACAAAATGAAATAGTGCAAAAATGTGCTAATTTCGACCCACCAGTCCAGATACTAATAGTTTCTTCATCAACTTTACCATGGCAACTGTATGTCAGTTGAATGATTACATGTTCATGGAAGCCTTTGGTTTGATATGTCCATGTCTGGGATACAACTTTTTATTACCTTTGGCATAGGCTTGGGACCTTAAGAAAATTTAATTCAACCGTCATTTATAGGAAGGCTGGACAATCATCTCACATCTCCTATTTTTATATACCTAATTTGGCATATGGGTGCCACAACCTTTTGTCCTTTGACAAAGGCATACAATATTTGGCACATTGGTGTATCACAAGGGGCCGATATGTCATGACCCAATATGATCTTGAAAGGTTTTTAATGGCTTTATATCGTGGCCATAACTTTGTCAATTCAGTTGATGATAATGGTAAATCTATGAAACCAATAATCACCCATTTTTCACTTAATATATTGGTACTTTGGTGAAACCATGATTTAATCTTGTTTAGTGATTACCATTACAAATCCTAAACATGAAGTAAAAGAAATCTTAAATTAGGCTCCATCAGAACAAATCACTAGAACTGACATAAATAAGAGGGAATTTTCCCAATATTTCCCATCAAATATTCATTATTAATAGTAATAATAGTCATATATGGAGTAAAATACTATTCAGACATAAATAAAATGCAAATAATAAGTTTGTTATGTGTATAATGTTACCTAGATAGAGTTTTTATGCAGAGGTAGAAAATTCTCTAATCCTGAAAACTCCCATTTTCAGTTTCCGTCCTTATTTTAATGTATAGAGATTTTATTGGCAAATAACTGCAAGATTTCAGTACATAAGTGTTAATTCTGTCAATTTAAAGAAGAAATGCATTATTTTATCACCCCTGTACAAAGCGTTATCCACAAATAATACTATTTTTGTGCTAAATTTGAGGGTTGAGTCCAGGGACAGGTGCATGGTAAGTTGACTATTAAAAGGGAAATAATTTGAGCAATTCCCTGCCTGTACAATATATCTATTATTATTTCAATCAATATGCTCTTGTCCTGAATATGCATGAAATGTTAGCCATTAATGAATAATTAATCAATCAGAAATACTGGGTGTATATCACATTTTATTGTAATCACATCTATGTTCCTTATTGACAGATTTCAAGATCATAAGCCAACATTCAGTAAACTGTTGATCATAAACCATTTTTTGCTGCTGTCAGTTTATCTGATGGACTTCTGATTTCTGACTTGTTTAACTTATGCTTTACAAATAAGCAGTGTAGTTCTGGTTTTGTTTTCTCTCTTTTTTGTAATTGCACTATCTTGCTCTTTCTAATCTACAGGCATTCATAAAATTAAATTGTGCTGAGATGTAATGTGATTTAATCAACAATTTTATATTGATTTAAAAGGGTGTGGATTTCTACATTATCTTATCAAATTGTAAAATATTGAACAAATGGATAATTTATAATACAAACTGGTTCATCTTTATGTTTTGGAAGTACTGATACCATCAGACTTAAAAAAAAGGTTAAACCAGTTCACAGGAGTAGGGGCATTAAGGGACTTTTTTTGCCCCAAAATCTATGAAAAATTAAATATCAATTTGACAGCTTGTTCAGTTAAATTCATGACGTTGGGTGGATGCCTCTGCTGGTGGCCCAGAAGTCCTTGAGGGTATATACCAGCCCAGATATCAGACTTGATTGGCATGAATTTGCTATTTAGTATTTTACAGAAATTTCCGACAGAAATGTAAATTTTAAACCCCTGAAATAACAGAGAAGGTCCTTATATTTAACTACCATAATTGTACTTCTTGCTGGATTTTGCTGCCTATATTGGTTTGTTTGAATATGCGTAATTCATTTTTCAATGTTCAGGTTTCTGAGCTTATCAATGCCGTTTGCGCTTATCCTCTACTGAGGGGAGATTACTCCTTGAAATGGATCATGTCTTTCTGGCATATATTTAATATGCTTTTTTTTTAAATAGAGCATTTTGAAATACATTTTTGATAATATTCAGGTAAGAGCAGTACTATTTTACGTATTCATGTTTTTTATTTGAGGAGATTTAGAGCTTTTCAAAAGGAGTTGTTGAAGGCCCTGTTGAGACATTTAGCTTAGTAAATTCCCTCAATTTTTCTCATCGTTGGAATGCAATCTCTTTGAAATTGACCCCATTTATTTACATTTTCATAGGTTGACAATGTTTTCTCTCCGAGGCTGAATTGTGATGTCATTTTCAAGAATGTGTTTAGATTGTAATTTCAGGAACAAAAGTAGCCTTTTTAGTAACCTTCTCAATACAATGTGTAGCAGCTGAGCAGCTGGTTGTTTCCAAAGTTTGCAGAAACTCCTAAACAATGGAATGGCATTTGTACTTGTAAACATCTTCCCAAAATCTTTTGAGGTTTTAACCCCAATCTTTGCAAACTTAGAAGGCATAAATTACTGGAAATAAAATGTTGCATTGATCATTACTTCATTCACTAAGTTACATAATAACCCACGCCATTGTTTAGTTTAATTATAACATTGTATTACAAAATTAGCAACATGTGGTAAAAACTCTCAGCTTTATTTATAAAATTACATAAGATCTGCTGGATACCTTCAAAACACCCTCTGAATCTTTGCCAGGTCGTAACTGGCATCAGCCATATTTTATGTTTGAAATGGAACAAGCCAGGCAGAAATGGATTACATGTTGATTTCCAAGTTTTGAAATATTACAGATGAATCCTGCCAAAAAATTATCTGACAGACTTGAATGATTTAAACTAATTATTTCACAGAGATTTGTTAAACAACATAATGATAGCAAGCTAGATAATACTTAGGGTAATGCACCAAAAAAAAACAGAACTGAAGATTTAATGATATCATATACTACTGTGTTTAGCTGATCTAAGCCAGAGGAAAGGTTTAAGATTCTATTGTCTGTGTTATGATTGCTGACTGTCCTCAGTTTCTCAGACTAGGGGCATTTGAGATCAACAGACCTAGTATCTCCAATATTCCCTTTAACTTAGAGGCATTCAGGATCAAAAGAACTTGCATCTCCAATACTCTCACTAACTTAGATTTTACAAATGAGAAATATTTTTAACAATGCATGTTCTCTGTCAACTGTCATCAATGTAATTTAGATAAATTTGGGATCAATATTTTCTTGTTGATTGAATTAAGTCTTTGAAACTTGACAGAGATATTTGGGATCTAAGCTGGGATGAGGATAATCAGTCTCTGAAAATTATACAGATATTTGGAATCAATAGTCCTTTGTTGACTGTCAATCATCTCTCTGTCTTAGAGACAGTTTGGAACAATGGTCAGGTCCTGGGTTGGTCTTCTGAACTCTCCCTGAAAGTGACAGGCATTTTGGGTCAATGGATCATCTATTGGTCTCCTACCTTCAATGTCTTGCTTGACCATTTTCAATATCGCATTTTGGATCAGAAATAATTGGATTCTCATTACTTTATGAAACTTACTAATAAATTGAAACATTTAGGATTAATTGTTCTTATATTGCCAGTTGATTAGGTTGCATTGTTTTGTTACATGAATGTTTTTACAGAGTCTGTTTTGGTATGAACTAGGGTTCATTATTGAAGGCACGTGTAGAAGTTTAATTTTCACTTTTATTTGGTAGAAAGCTGTCTCATGGACAATCATGCCACATCTCCTATTTTCATAATCTTAGTTGACTAGCACCAGTATTCTCTAAATCTAAGAGATAGTCATTGTATTTAATTGGTTCCCTTAGTTTTCTCTCTGAAACTTATGAGACACTCTAACAACCTTTTCTCATATATTTGGAATGAATATTCCTCAGTTTGATCCCCTTTCAGAATGATGTCTAATGTTCATCATAACAAATAGATTATCTTAAGATAGAACAGTCATCAAGTACAAAAAAGTTTTAAATTTAAAAGTTTAATCAGTTCAGATTCAACATGTCTGCCTATGCTTGGTAGAAATAAGATAGAATGGGATGACCCTTGATTAGGTTTATTTAGGTTTAGCATAGCATTGTCTTCCCTGTACCCATTGAAATTTTAAGAAAACAAATGACATAATGAGTGTTCTGGTGTAACGGAACAATATGTAAATTTTGGGAGACTTTACTGGTATTTTTATTGTTCAAGACAAACTAATTATTCTTAAGAATTCTAGATCCTGTTTTTTTGACAAAATTTTGAGGTTTATGTGACTGAGAGGTCTTGGTAGTAAGTTTAAACTCCTGTACATTGCATCAAAACAGTGAGTTTGCACCGTGCTTTGTACCATGCAATTGACATGTACCAATGTCTGTCTGTTTCATGTTCTTGTCCATGCTTAGTGGTTATCTCCAGGCCCAATGGCTTCCTCTAACATAAAAATTGATATGAAAATGAAAAGATATGGAGAAAATGTTAGAGAGACTCCACTCCAACCACGAGAAAAACAAGAGGAAATTTACAAATCAAGAGATCTCCACAAAGATTTTAACAAGGGTTGAATACAACTCCTTGTGAAAAGCTATAAATTGCCCTAAATAAAAAGTGTATACATGTACATTAAATAGTACTGCCATAATATATCTGACATAACATTCAGAGTGGCTTAAAGCAAATGAGACAAAACAAACTTTGAAAAGCTTGTGATCTGTTTGAAAATCTAATTTGTTGTTTGTTGCAGAGTATGAGATTGAAGATAATATCGGGTACTACTGGCAGTGCTGAGAGAAGATTTAGCAGCTGGATTGGAGGATCAATACTGGCTTCATTGGTACATACTTAGTAGTCAAGGAAAATCCAATCAAAACATACTGTGAAGGGAAACAAATTTTAAATTACATTATACCCTTGTCTATACATAATCCATCTATAAGTATGACATTCATGAATTTTTTCATGTTAGATTTCTCAGCTCGTGTATGTTGGATTGATTTGATATTTGGTCTGAAGCATTATCGGGGTGAGTTGTACCGTGTCTCCACTTTAAGGTCCAACATGTCGACTTTCTGTTTGCCAAGACATTCATTGAATCTCTATACTGTAAAATTTTTGACAAAGATTAATGTTGGATTAATTTGATATTTGGTCTGAAGCATTATCACGGTGAGTTGTATTGCATCTCCCCTTTTTCAAGTCCATCATATTTCTACTTCCTGTTTGCTTGCATCAGGGCATCTGTGTCCCATTGATGCATCTTCTCTATGTTTAATAAGCATTTTTCTAATTCTTATGCAGTTTTGGTGCCTCACATCTGATTGTTTAATGATAATTGTCAATGGCAAGTTCAGGCAAAACTTAACTTAAAACGGCAGAATCACTTCGGTAAAAAATAAGGGAAACGAAATCTTATATTGTTTAAACATTGATAATTCTTGATTGTTTAAAGATCTCAAATAATTAATATGATTATCAATGGATAGCAATATAAGAATTGTGAAAATAAATAAGTGAATATTCACCAAGATTTGTAATCTTATACAATTAATTTACCCCTGTTACTTATAGTATCATTTTTAAAATCTTCTGCAGACTACTTGTCACTATAATATGAAGTATCAAAGTTCATCTCACTTAATCAGGAAATAGAGAATTGACTTCAAACAATGCTGATTTGTTATAAGATTAATGACACTTTATATACCATTTAGAGTCTCAAATGACTTCACCTTATCATATGAAAGTACAAATAGGTCAGTGGACTTATATTTCATGCCTGGTACATGTATAACTACCAAACAAAAACAGAAATCTTCTTGAGTTCAAATGAAAGAAACAAGAGACATATATTAGAACCATAAAAAATAGTCATGTAGAGAAGAGAACAAATGTTACTTCAAGTAATTTTTTGTATCATTGACTTAATTTTTAATATAAAGGGGTAGAAGGGGCTAAAAATGTGATTTTGCGGATGATAAGAAATTTTTATTTTACATCCGATTCTGATTTGTTTATTTTTCATCTGATTTGTCTCATTGAGAGCTGTAGTATGCAGACATTTGTTATAAATTTTTACCATTGTTGGGTTAAAAGAGATAAAAAATGTGGAGATTTTGCAGGATATGGCAAAGGAGTAGGAAATTAAGGCCCTTTTTGGTCCAGTCATCTGCCAAAAACTAAATTATTAATTATTATTAATTCAGGAAGTAGAAACATCAATTTTACAGAAACAAATATTTTTTACCTTATACTGCACATTTTATGTAAAAAAATAGTCACTTAAATGCCTATATTAATGAAATGTCTCATTTTTGCTTAATTTTTATTGTTTTTTTTAGTGGAAAAATATGTGCACATGCAAATAACAACTTCATATTATGTGAAAAGTTGAAATTGGGCATCCAACAAATAATTTAAAATATTTTTCTTGAATGTGATTAATGTTTTCTGATATGAAATATGGTTAATTTTGACTGTAAATCTATGATTTTCAGGCTCCGATGTTAGGTCATAATGACATCACAGTACATGCCTTTTATCCAGTAATAGTTGATATTCTTTATTCCCTACAATAATACCTTACTTTTGACCATATTATAAATAATAAAGATAAAAATACCTTCATATTTTTGCTCTTAGCCTCCCTTCTCCTTTTTATTATACGACCACAAAAAAATGTGGTCGTATTTTGGCATGGTGCTGTTGTCGGCGTCATCAGTGTCGTCGTCGTCTTCGTCGGCGTTAGATCTGTAGACAGGTTGGTTTCCACACGATAACTTTTGTTCTAGTTTACCAATCCTTTTAATATTTTAGGACATTGATAATTGGTACT
>JAULBM010333004.1:0-12936 GCA_032357055.1 Geukensia granosissima
CTACAAAATGTCTGAGAAGTCAGTATCTGTATGCAGGTCATGCATCTCTTGTTTCCACACGGTTTACAAGAGCCTGTTTACAAGAGCCTATATATATATAATACAATATATCTTGAAGAATATTATTAAATTTGACTGCTATGTATGCGGCTTATCACTGCTTAAAGGTTTCTTAAAGTTGCATCTCTAAAATTGAGATGTATAGGTGAATGTGAAGGGGAAAAATTCCAGCAGTGATCGTTAATGATTTGGAAAAATAAATGTTTTTTTAAACAAATATTAAAAGTGTTTTCCTGGTTTAAAATAAGGTCGTTTAATTAATATAAATTTGTTAGGTAATAGATCATTGATTAATGATGTTGATAACTGGGTTATGCAAGTCGCAACACGGTATAGGTAGTCAGAAGGAAATAATAAACATGTATTAAAATCATTTCTTCACTGACAATGTCAATCACATATTTTGAACCAATGGTTTTATTGAAATATATTTACATGAGATTAAAAACAAATCTTGCCTAAATGTTAAAATTTAACAATGTGAAAGGCAAAGACCAACCAAACCCCTCGTCTCCTCACTTCGTACAGACATAAGATACAAGTAGTGGGGTAACGTATAATACCCAAGTAAAACCATAAACACTTCATTCAGCAAAACTGCTAATAATAATTATATATTGATAAGACATTTTTGTATTGAAATTTGAGAATGATCTTAATTGAAAATGTGTTCTTGGTACTTCATTAGCTGTTCCATCTTTTGGTTTCGATGTATCTATATAAAAATAAGAGATTTTGATTTTTTGTTGATTTTTATAACGAAACAAAAGTTGCATTCGCTGAAATCGGAATTAAACATTGTACTATTAAAAAGATAGGATATTGAGTACACATTGAAAGACACAATCTACACCTTTCTTGATTGTGCACTGCATTATTTCTCGTTAAGCTGTTGCCTTGGTTCACTACAAGATTTCTATGGTCACGAAACAAGATCATAAAAAATAGTGCTCTTCATTTCTTACTCTTTTCAAATAGATTGTTAACAAAATAGAAAATAAAGATTGTAAATGCCTAAATTTCACTGCTTACGAAGCGCTTTTCTGGATTAACATTCATCAGGTACGCTCGGGACCAAATATTGGACAACAGAAAATTACATGCAGTCAAGTATAGAGACGTCCTGGCCGTAATACAAAACTGATCGGATCAATTAATTTGAAACAGAATTATTATAAAAGAATTCACAATGCTGGAAAGATGTAAACTGTATCTTTCCAAAATACATTCCAGTACCAAAAAAATAAATAAGAGCATATATACTCCACGTATACTAGGAACACCATTTATCAATATGCAGTTGTCCAGTCTTTAAAAAAATCCCTTAAAAAACGGATCACCTGATGCTGGCTAAAATGCTGTAATACCGATCAAAATTATGCAAGAGTTAACTTACTATGTTGCGTGGCCTAATTTACTGAAAATAATTAAATATTTTAATTGCTTTTAAATGTAAAAAATGAACAGAAAATATGCTAGATTCCAGTTGATTACGTAGCATGTCTAAAAGATTGAACGAATCCTTTTAATTTCATTAGAAAACAAGGAAAATTAAGTACTTCGCCTGAAATCAATAGTCATATCTGCATCGTGTGAAAACAGTAGGGTTAAATCAATACAAACGACGGAATTTCTTCCCAGTGGAAACCGTAGTTCTAAACATCTACACAGATTTTATACGTTGACCTTAAATTGGTCAATTTCATCACGAGATGATATTATTTGGGAATTCTATTAGCAGCTGAATGAAGGAAAACATGTTGACAGTTCTATCGGTAGTATTAAAATTATTAATGTCCTTCGTTTTCAAACGGACTAATAGGATTTCAGAAGCAACTGAGTCATCATTATGAACATACACGGTCTTAGAATCAAAGTGTTTTGAAAAGCAGTTTTGTGTTAAAGCGATTGGATATTAAGGAAATGAAACATGTTGATCATCTTATCTCATCTTTTAATTATTGTGAACGAGGAATCTTTGATTCTTTGAAGTACGCTCTACGTGGCATAAGCATATGTTATCACTGTTTAAAACATTATTTGAAATGAAACTATTAACCGTTTTATACATTTTACGTCAACCAGACTTGAACCTGGACAAGTTAATCGCAAGTTTATACTGCCTTACTTTTTGAATTGTTATTCATAAACATGAGTGCTCCGAGAAAATCCTCAGTTGACAGAAGAGGTGTAAAATCTTTATTCATAAAACCTGTACCGAAAATTATCCTTGATGGCACCGAAAATAATGAAGGCAGTAATATTCACATGCCGTATTCACGTTCAGCTGGAGAACTTGCAATGTGTCTTGATTATCCATCCGAAAGCGGGTTATCTCGAAATTTTCAATCAAGTAGTGGTTTAAATAACGAATCTCGCCAAATTGATATATATTGCTCACCACGCATGAACCGGAAAGCTTTTAATTTCAATGGATACCAAGACGAGGACACAAACTGGCTAGAAACGTTCGAGCAAGCCAATAACCAGAATGCGCTAGGGGTAGGAAGTAGGTTAGGAAGTGCTCTTTCATTAACAAGTGAGTATACCTCTAGAAGCATAGGTTTAATTTCAAATGATTCGTCATCCGATAGTACTCAATTTACTGACAAAATGGAGCAAATCAAACAAAAACAAAATTTGTTACGTCGATATGTATCAAATCCCGAAAAACCACTTGAGGAACAAGAAAGTGTAGTTCATAGAAGTACAAAGTCAGTAAATAATCTTCACAATAAAACAGGCCAATATGAAGGCTCTAATAGTGATGATATCGAAAGTATGGCGGATGCATTTCCAACTTCCATTTCCGATGGTCTACCAACCGACGAAAGTGAATGTAAGCATAGACGTTGTGATAGTGATAGCGATTCTAATTCCCACCTTGTCACCATGGTAACTGACGATATTCAGGTGAAGGAAGGTAGAATTCGACAATGGTTGACTTCTTTAGAAAATAATAATTGATATAAAAGTACCAATATATATGTATACATGATACGAAACTAAATGTGATATTTGGTTATGTTTTGTATATTTTATGGCGTCCTATTATTCACAATATTTATAACAATCAATCATTTGTACAATGTTTCAGTTGAATGTAATAAAATTTCATTTTTATAAGTAATTTCCTTGGTTTTTGTGCCGGCAATAAAGCGACTTATTTTATTCATGATATGCATAATATCATCATTTTATTGGTATCAATTATTGATTTTCAAGACGGCTACTGTTATGTTTTTAGAATCAATACTTTTATGGTAAGCTAGAGATTAAATTTGTAATCTTTATGAATATAAATCCTTATGTTTTATGTAATTTTTGCTAGCAATCAAATCTAAAGAGATTACGGTATCTTTTTTTCCTGTTCGTTAATAATCTACTAACCATTCGATTATTGAAGGGTGCTTCGACTTTTGTGACCAGAAGAAAAGTTTTATATATTTGTTATTATTTTTGTGTTTTATTTAGTTTTTTTTTTGTCAAAAATATTTGCAGTTGCTACGAGACTATTTTGTTTCTAAGGTTATCTTTTCAAAGGGATAAAAGTTGGCCTGATTACAATTCCTTTGTCTATCTTTACCAGATTCCTGTCTTCGGCTCAAACCAGGACAATATTTTCTTAATTTCAATTCCTCTTCCCTCTCCAGAAGGTCAAAATATTATTACCTAAAAATTCATAATTTATTATCCAATGCTGTGCAAATAATTAGGGAATAATTTATGGCTGCCATAAGTTTGTTGATGATTTTAACATGGGCTGGAGTTTTTTCACATTGATTTTATTCCGAGCGTTAGCGAGGGATAAAATTTGTGAAATCAATGAAAGTCCATGTTAAGGTAGAAACAACTTATGACTACCATGAATTATTTCGATTCTTATATTGTAAATTCGTAAATAGTTAGAAAAATGCCGTTTGGTTTTTTATACGCTGTGTACTAAATTTATTTTGACGTCGCGATTTTTGTGCTCAAAACATATTGTGAAGGTTTGTTCTCCGAACGCCTACTCGATTATAAAAATCATATAATCAAGCTTGGGAATTAAGAGGCCTTCAAGGGGATACTGTTACCTGAGTATGTCTTTATGTAATAAATAAAAAAACAGGTAGCAATTAAAGAAATGTCTATTTGTTAGGATAAAACGACAGATAAATTGAAAATTTTGTTGAAACTATACTTGTTGTTTTCATCTATATGCGGTACATTTTGTAAATTGGTTTATTCTGTTTTATTTAATAAACCATCTAAAATTTTAAAACTTTATGACAAACAATAACATGAAAAGAGCACAAAGTCAGTGGCTTGTAACACATAACAATTACAGAGTTAAGTATACAAATGCCCCCAAACCAGGATGCAATGTATGTAATGATGACGTTCTGTACATCTTTAAACATCTGGTTTGCTGTAAATATATTTGGGTATGAGTGTTGTGTCATCTTTTTTTGGCTTATTTTTCCATCCCTCGATTTTGTTGGTAGTCTCTTTCTCTTTTCACAACCAGTCTTGTTTCTACCTTGGTAGTGGTAGAGTCTGTTTGCGTCTAACGGGTTATAGTCATGACTTGGCGGAGTAAAAAAGTTGGTAGGCGTTCGATGACTTCTCTGTCTCATCCCACCTTTTGTCTTGTAGTCCGTTGAGAACCCTGCTTTGAACTAGACTTAGAGGAGACTCTTTGGTTTGACCCTGTCGGAATCGAACCCCCGAACTTCCGCATACGAGGCGAGCACGCTAACCATTACACCACCGAGGCGGGTTTAAGACTTAAGGCTGTGTGATAACTTAATAGCATTAATCATCAAGGTCTATGAAAAAATGATATACATTCACATCATTTCATTTTATATAAGTTAACTAATGAAGATTAATTTACCATCCACTAAGAATAAATTGTATTATAATTTATTTTTAATTTTAATTTCAACAACTAAAAATCTCCTTATAAATGAAATTTGAAGAACTATATCAAAACATAGTAGAATTAAGTTTTTATGGTTATTTTTATTTTATTATTATTTTTGGAGGTAAGTAAATTATATAAAATTCGAAATTTCTTTGCTAATCCTTATTTTAAAAAAATCTTTTTCTTTGCAAAATTGCAGTCATATCAGACACAGTATCTAAATCTTCTCTGTAAATAATTTTATAATCAAAGGTAAATACAGGTAAAAATATTTAATGCATTCCCCTTGGTATGCCCCTTAATACCCAACTAAATGAGGTGTTGGTTTAGTCAAGTAGGCGTTCGGAGAACACACCATTGTGAAGTCATAGCGCCTGCAAGTAATAAGGTTATTGGAGATTTTATCATGGGTAAATCCTGTTGACGTTTTCTGCAACCCATATTAGAAATGAGCATAAATCAGCAATCGGACGCATGAACACACATTTATTGATTCTACTAACATATCTGCTTTTAATACTTGATAAGTAAACCTTCAATTTACTGTTTGTTCACAGGAAGTTAGCCAAGTAGTTTATCTTCTGCATGGGACCATATAGCCATTATTGCTGAAGGGTCAGGTCCAACGGTTTCCATACTTAGCGGTCAATTAATGAATCAAAATACCACTGTCATATAACTGGAATACATCTTCAAGTTCTGTTAAGCTCCCTCTAATAAAACAATTAGTCAGAATCCGAATTTCTTCAAATATAACGTTGTTTAGTTCTTCTTAATCTTCCTACACGTTTTCAAGATGTGTAATCCCAGCGGTAGCTTAAGTTGGTTGCTATGTTTTAAGTGGTCAATCAAACGTTGTCTTCTGTTTTGTGAAAACCATTGGTTTTAAGACAATTCCTGATTCTGTAAGCTTCCCTTGATCTTGATTTTTTTAAATATTCTGAAAAATGAACGATATTGTGTAAATGTAAACGAGACCACACCACATCTCAACGTAACAAGTTGAAAATTGATAATCTAGAGGGCTCCACTAGGCTTTCAACAGGAATTGAATCCCATTCTTTGTAACTTACTTTTAAACTTGTTTTAAAAGCAAATTTCAGAGACCAAACCACATCTCAACTTAACAAGTTGAACGTTGTTAGTCTAGCTAGAGGGCTCATCTAGGCCTTCGACAAGGATGGCATTTCACTCTTTGTAACTTACTTTAAGACTTATATTAAAGGCAAAAGAACAAATGTTAATGACAAAAAGATATAACAATAAGGCACTTCCACGATTAAATATGTGAAAAACCCTAAAAGTCGGGACAAACCTAAAACAAACAATACGAA
The DNA here is from genome assembly GCA_032357055.1 of Geukensia granosissima. Taxonomy (NCBI): domain Eukaryota; kingdom Metazoa; phylum Mollusca; class Bivalvia; order Mytilida; family Mytilidae; genus Geukensia; species Geukensia granosissima. The sequence goes on from JAULBM010333004.1 coordinate 6,304, forward strand.
ATATCGACAACAAAAACGTTACTCCTTCACTAGGTGTTATTCAGTAATCAACATCTATCTTTAGCGGGACACTATCTTAAAAATGTTCATCTTTAAGATAGGTTAACATTAAATCGAGAAGAGAACTTTATTACTAAATTTCAGGTGCTCAACTAGCTTTGATACACTGATTCCATAGGGATCAACCAAATAATAATGTCAACAATAGAAAATAAGAGGAAACGAATTTAACCTAGATTGAAAGTATATTCATCGTTGCAGTAATTAACATGAGAACAACGACCGTCTTTTAAAAAAATCTGTCACTTAGAATAAGCTTGTGAGTGGCGGGTCAACTGCGAAACAAACCAATTTGAAACATAATACTACCACATAAAAAGGAACGTTTGAATCCTATCTGTCTTTAAAAGACTTTTTGGTCAAAACTAAGTATGGAGCAAATTAATTGGTGTTTGTGGTCTCTTTTATTACCAGTTTGCTTGGATATATTCAATGACACAACATTATCAATATACCTAAATGTAACATTAAAGTACATGGCTTTTTTTTTTGTTATTTTTCAAAAAGTGTGATTCATATGAGTTTTAGTGGTCCATGGGTGCGTTGTGTGGAGAGAAATAGTCTGTTTATTTCCATGAAACTGCAGGTTTGAACCCATATCTTTGACTCATGCGCTTTAAAACTGATGTATTAATACACCAATCATTATTATAGACCGTAATTAAGAAGTTATTTTGTGGAAGGCTGTCTCGTGGCCATTCATTCCACATTTTTAAATCTAAGCAAAACTGTCTTATTTCCACTATTGATGCTAGAATTTCTTACATGATGGCAAACTTGAATTTATCTAGACAATCTGTGAAAAAAAATGCATCCTGAAAAAGATAACATTGAAGTGGAAAACACCATGAAAAAAAATGCAATAACTTTTTTTATTGTATATTAACGTAATATTCCACGTCGTTAGCATGCAATATTCAACTGATTTTGCTCCCAGTGCAATAATTTTCAGATCACGTCATTGATGTTGAAAATTTATGTTTTCAGCTTTCAACGGTTTTGTCATATAATAAAAAAAGGTTGTTGCATGAATATTGATGAATATTATCCCTCGTTGGATATCATAAACATAGGAGATGACATGATTGTCCATGAGACAGTTACCGACCAAATGACAGTATAATTTCAACTTCTATAGGTCCCATTATTGCCTTCATCAGTGAACCAAAGTCCATACCATAACGGAAGCTCTAAAAGGCCTATAATTACAAAATGTGAAACTCGTAAGCTTGTTCGAAATATTATTTTATTCGGGACAATATTCTCCAAAATTCGTGAAAGCCTTCAAGATAGTTAAAAGTTATGAACTTTTCTATATGAATTATGAGATCTATTCAAGGAATATTCTAATTAAGTTTCAAGTCTTGAAAATGTATTTTACTTGTATCACTCATAGTTATTATCGAAATAGATTAATTGTCTGCTTCGAACAGCAGTAACAATTAATGAAGCCAACATCCTTACCATTCAGAGACACCTGTGTCCAATCGGGAATTGTGTTTATATATTCAGTGCTGTGTGTTAAATTGTATTTTTTTCTTTTTTCTCTGCGTTTCTTGTCCTGTGTATGTTTGAGCAAGATGAAAACAATGAACTAATGACAACAGGGCAATTTTACAAGAATTCTTTGCAAGTTTTTTATTTGAATAGGACTTTATATAAATATGGCACATTAAGTTCTTAAATTTAAACAAAACCCAGTAGAACTTATAAGTTACTTGAAAAAACTTCTACATAAAGGTTATCTTTATAACATATTTTTAGATCTTTGAATTTTGTCTTCTTTGGTTTCAACATTGACTCTCTGCATAATAATTGACATCCACACTATTTTATGTCAATATTTTGTTAATTTTTGTACTAAATGTTGTCGATAATTTTGTTTTAAAACTTGCACAATACCTTGTTTTCTTTGGCTTTTAATTATATTTTCAATCAATTCTAGTCCGATTGCTTTGATTGATATCGTAGATTAAGGAACCAGGTTTGTTATCGATTGTGTTTGGATTTTGGACTAGCTGTTAGAAACAGAGAATGCATTTTCGAGGTCGATACATCTTGTTGTTTCTTGTTTTATTATTAATTAACTAGTACTATGTATCGACTTCTGTAGTGTTGGTTTTAAAGGTATATTTTATGACGTGTTGTCACACCACTGTACCAGGTTATGGGAAGGTTGAGTACTCACAAGCATGTTTAAACCACCGCATACTTTTTGCGCATGTCCCAAGCTAGGAACCTGTCATCCAGTGGATGTCGTTGTTTTTTGTTTAAGTGTTGTTACTTATTCGGCCGATAGTATTTACATTTTATTATTATCACATTTTGTTTTTGGTCCTTTTACAGCTTTCTGTAGGGTGTGGAGATGTGTCCATTATTGAAGACCTTAGTATAACCTGTAGAAATTTGTGAATTACACGTTTTGGATGGCTGTCTTATAGAGAGTCAAACCACATATCATTTGTATTGCTTTCTACGGAACGGATAACAAGAAGAAATTATCCAACCGGACGTATTAATCTGACAACGAACCGCCTAGCCTTTGATAAAAGGCATTCGAAGATACCAAAGGGGCAGACAGAAATTGTTAAGTCGGAAGACTGACAAGACCATGGCCAACAAAAAAAAACCAAAGCAAACATAGAACACACAACACTACACTGAAAACAAAAGGGTGAGTTCAGGTGCCTTGGAAGGGTAAGCAGCTCCTGCTTCACTAGTGGCACCCGTCGTGTGACTCAATAGACAAAGCCGATCTATAGTCACAATCGATGTTAGTCACAACCGGTATAAACATAATATTATGTGATATATATATATATATATATATATATATATATAAATTGTGTTTTACACCAATGGAGGGCAAACCTCCGAATCATCCGCTAAAAAACAACTTTTGATTGGATGCTGCATATCCACATTAACAAGAATATTTTATCAAAAAGACTCCAAGTAGACTACCCTGGTGAGAAACCTCTGTATTTCCAGTAAAATCATTATTTATGAAATCATTGTTACCGTGCATATTATAAGTGTTGAAACAAACGCGTGCTAATCATTTTGCAATATCTACATATTACTCTCTAAATTACATCACCAATTATAGAACGCTGGTTAACCAAGCTTTAAAAACGAATGAATTATTAAAAATGTAAGCAGGGATATCCTACTTGTACTAACATACCATACATTACGCAAGATTTATAATAACTGATATTGGAATATCTGCATAAGGCAATGAACACTTTTGTTCTATTTTAATAATAAAAAAATCATTTGATTCTTTTCACTTTTTTCATTGGATATGTTCTATGAAATAATTATGATGGAAATTTAGACTGATTTAATGGTGTATGTGCTTTGTCTTGATTCGCATATTGTATAGAGCGATGATGTAAGAAACAAATTTTGGCACCAACCACTCAATTTGTGGAAGGAACTTTGGTCTGTGTCTCGGCAAATTATTTTTTGTCCATTTTCTTTGGTAAAAATGCAGGTTTACCAATGTACAAAAAAGAAATTCGAAGATACAAAAGGGGCAGACAGAAATCTTTAAGTAGGAAGACAGACAAGACCATGGCCAACAAAATAAAACGAAAGAAAAACATAGAACACACGACACCACACTGAAAACTAAAGCTGGAGTAACACGAATTTAAACAAACGCACCATTTTTCCTGTCATATATATAAATGAAAATATGTGGGGTTTATATGAGGACGACCATACTGCATTTCTTTAAGAAAAAAAACTTAGTAAATCTGTTGAAACTACAGGTCGGCGCATACATTCAACAAGGGTGGAATTCCACTCCTTGTGATGAGCTTTAAAAGCTCAAAATAAAAATCGTATATGCGTAAAAAAGTAGTGCTGTTACCTGAGTATTATCAAAAATGTACATGCAACAAAACAATAAACAAGACAAACCTATGACCACAATTCCTTACTTTGGACAGGCACCTGAGATATGTTATGAGGTGCCCAATCCTCCCCGACGAGTGATTAGAGGAACAAATCAGAGACATCAGAAGCAGTTATTATAGAAATTAAACAGAAAGTCACCCAATCCGACTAAAGATAACATCGATTACAATGAATATACTCAACAAAAATACACACAAAACGAAAATACATCTCTAATGAATGCTCGCAGTCACTGAAAGCAAGCCCAGGCTTTCTCTGATCCAAACAATATGAAATAGGACAACTACCCGTTACAGTACGTTTCTAAGCATTTCTGTATTTTCAGTGGTTTAGAATGTAAACAATTACAGCAAATTCTGTTCTATATTATTTGGTTTTTTGTGATTTATATAATAGGTCTTGGAGAGTAAAACGTAAGTTTAAAGCCAATGGTTACCTGGTTGAAGATCTTTCTTCCGATACGTGGAGAACATTTATACAAAATTTTTGCATCAGCTATTTACGACTTAATTGGTCATCGTTACAAAAAAAATCGTATTTCGGGCTTCGGTTACAGATGATCATAAAGATTCCCATATCTATGAGTTCATGTATTTTCCCACGCAAAGGTTCCATTATTCATGAAAAATTCACAAAAGGCTAATTAAAGTTTTCTTCTGAATTGGAATGCAAATAGATATTTGACCGTTCCTATTATCTCTTCAAGGCTATTTTTACTGAACGAATAATAGTATGTTTTCTGTTGTATTGATTACAATTGAATTACAGTTCTCTCTCTATTTACTGTATCGATGTTATTGATGATGTTATAATTTCTGCTAAGAAATGTTGATGTTTCATGTAAATGTCCAATTATAGAATTATCATTACACGTCACTCAAACATACTATTGACTATAGTGGTATTAATCATCGGTAGCCGTTACATATTAGTAAAAAAATTTTACTTTCTTAGTAATATTTTAATGTGATCCTTTTTGCGTGCACATTCAGGTTTACTATCAAGCTGAGCGGCTTATCAGGCCCAAATAAGGTGTCTACAATCAGTAAAAATAATTACGCCAAAGTATAACTACCATTCAATTACAAATGTTCTGAATTGGTAAAATACTTATAGCAAACAATGCTCAGAGTCTTGAAAAAAGATGTATCTTAAAGACATAAGTAGTGCTAATAAAATGATGCCAAGCTCATCACATTTCAATAAGACGTTGGGGAAAGTTGTTTCAATAAAGTTGTTTTTAAAGTTGTAGTTTGACTTCTTCTGAGGAGCTTCTTCTGAGGAGCTCTAAATCGCCCCCACCGAAAGTGCCATAACGAGTAAAGACAAATTTCAATTTTAGACATGCATCCAAAAACACGAGTCATTTTCTCAGACATGCATGACGGAAGACAAAATTTTCTCGACTATGAGATCGAGAAATTCCGTGATTTAATGGGTGTGAGATTTCCTTATCTTGCACACCTTGTGACCTAACTCAAGTCCAAGCGTATGCACGTGCATTTTGGAAAAAAATAGCGAACTCCACTTCATTACGATTTTGGCAAATAAGTCTTATTTTACCAGTTTTTAACAACTTACCTTAAAGATATATGATAAAAACTTCCATTGAAATGCTCAGGAATTAGTTTACTTAAAGAATTTGAAGCAGAATAGCTTATTTTCTCCATCAGCTGCTGTGTTGACAAAAGACAGGAAGTACGCATGGGAGATAACTCCTTTTGGCTGATTTTCAAGATTGAAATTAAAATATTTGGCGAGAAAAATTATCAGTCCCCAGAGGAAAGTCTCGACTAGTTGTCTCAGACCCTCAGGCTAAGATATCTCTTGTCCATCCTTCGGCAGAGCCTCGGGATGGACTCAGATATCATAGCCCTTGGGACTGAGACCAACATTTCTCGCCTATTAGATTAAGAAATTCCGTGATTTAGGGGTTGTGAGATTTCCTTATCTTGCAAACCACGTGACATTGATCTAAAGTCTAATGTAAGCATGTGAGTTTTGGAAAAATGGCTACCTCCACTTCAATACGATTTTGGCAAACTAGTCTTATAATACCAGTTTAAAACAACTTACCTTGGAGATATTTGATTAAAAAACCATTGAAATGCTCAGGAATTAGTTTACTTAAAGATTTTGAAGCAGAATAGATTATTTTCTCCATGAGCTGCTGTGTTGACAAAAGACAGGAAGTACGCATGGGACATAACTCTTTTGGTGCCAAATTTTTATTGAGTTAGAAATAAATGTCATAAATAAAGAATTAAACACTTTTCAAACTTGAAATAAATTTATATTTGTAATTAAACAATTTAAAAAATAATTTTGTCAAAAATGTGTCTAAAAGGCTAAATAAATGAAGTCAATAAAAAGGCTAAAATAGTTAGGCTAACTAAAAGCTGATTTTCCAAAATTGAAAATTAAAATATTTGGCTAGAAAAAGTATCAGTCCCCAGAGGAAAGTCTCGAATAGTTGGTCTCAGACCCTCGGGCTAAGATATCTTTTGTCCATCCCTCAGCAGATCCTCGGGATGGACACAGATATCTTGGCCCATGGGTCTGAGACCAGCTTATCTCGCCTTCCTACTGTGGAAAGATACTATAAAATCTCACCTTCATCGAATATTGTCACAAGGGAAACGGAAA
>JAULBM010333015.1:0-22953 GCA_032357055.1 Geukensia granosissima
ATATAAGAAATCTTTCAACTGATGTATTTGAACACGAATTATAATTGTTGTCTCCATTTCTTATCGGTTACCAGAAAGGGGGAGGCAAAACACGTTATATACGTTAGCAAACAAAACACGAACTTTTCTCGAACCCTGCGATTTCTTCCGTTGGTGATAATAGTTAACCGTTAGCTGATGGATATTGGCGTTGAATAGGCTATGTTCCAATTTTGTATTCGAACGATTTATTGAAATAATCAGTACTTTCTAGAAAATTTTTAACCCGCTCCTAAGAAAATCGTCATTATTTATACGTTCCTAAGAATTTTCGACCTAGAGGTAAGACCCCGTGATATTTGTTGACTGAAATCTATTGAATCTAAAAAAAAACAAAAAGTAACAGAAATTACATAATAAGACAGATTTTTTTTTTTGTTATTTTTTGTTAGTTAATCAAAATTTGCGTTCTGTAACAACGCAAACCTATTCATCCTCTATATGACAATAAAATCCAGTTTTTTCACCCTAGACTTCTTGTCATCAGTTTATTGTTTTACACTCTCTCGTTATATTGAAAGATTTCCCATGAGTGCCATCATCAGACATGTTGATTATAATATCGCAAAGCTATGTGTGTCTTTTGTTTATTATTTTACAGTAGCCTTGATATACTTTAGATAGTATCAGGGCTAGTTACATCAATGCTTGTTATATTTGCTGATAATGTCGAATAATGAAATATTGTTCTCTATTCAAGGATTGTTGGAAATTTATCTCATATTACACAAATATATGTTACATTTTTATAGTTTCTTTGTATTATCTTTACTGATGATTAAGAAATTCAGAAATTGTTGTCGTGCCACAGTTATAAACTAGATTGGTCCTAGATCAAGGCGGTTTCACAACCATAAATTATTGTTATTTCTTATCGATAAGTTGTGGAACTGTCTGGTATACGGCTGGACATCAGTCAAGTACTAATGGAGATACTTTAGATTCTGGCTTATGTAATGAATAATACCCCTGTGCTTTGAAATAAAGAGTTACCTAATTTTTAACACTAGATTTGCATTTCTTTGGCCATACTTTCCTCATTTATTTCTCTTATGTTTGTGAAAGACAGACCGGGAGAATTTCTTTTTAAGGAAATATGTTGAAAGTCCACTGCGTTGAGCTACGACCTATAAGGTTTCTAAAATTAACAAATAACAAGAACAGTTAGATATTAATTATACCCTAGAACAGAATGTGAATAGAAATGTTGAAAAATTCAATTATAAGAATAGACATTTTCTGTACGATGGCGATCAATTGATATAAACAAATCCAGATTGTACTAATACAATCAAAATAAAAGTTTAAATTAAGGGAATGGCCGTTAACTTACCTTTTGACGGGGCTTTGTTCAAGCACCTTCTAATGGTACGTTTCAGCAATTGTCCGAATGGCCAGTGTTTGCTAGTAAGTTTTAGTCTTCAATGGTTTTAACCTCTATTTTATTTATAAACCTTTCAGAGCAAGGATATTGTAATCATAGGTTACAAAACTTCACTAAATATTTCACTAAATATTACTGGCACAGAGACTTACATTGGAAGTATGGCTGATTGTTGAGCTTTAAATAGACAAGGGATACCTCATCCAATAATTTATGGTAACATTACTTTATCAAATTAAAACGAAACAATCTTAAACTTACAGCTCAATTCAATATATTTTTCATAACGTATATAGATTCGACATTTAAACTCAAATTCTTTGTCTCTCCTGTTGACAAAATCTTTGCAAATCTTCATTAATATTTATTTTACTTTGCATATCATCATGATTGACCGTCATGAGTTTTTTGACAATACAGGAATAAATGTTTATAGATATCCTTTTTGAGTACTTTAAACAAAATATTTGATTTATTAGACCACGCCAATTTAATTTAAGTTCTTAGGATGTTCTTTTTTTGAGAATTGGAGCGAGCGAGCGAAATTTTGTTTTCCTTTTTTTTTTTTTTTTTTTTTTTTTGGCAAAGTCACATATGAAGAGTTCAATCATTTGTTTCAATAAATTTTCCAAAATAATTCAATATCCAGGCGATATTTTTGTGGTGTTACATACCATAGCCAATGTTTTCATTCAACCATCGACGTCATGTTTCATTGACTAAAGATTCGTGTTTTGATTATAAATGCTCGAAAATTCGAAAATCAGTAACCATCCATGCAGTCCTTAATGCAGCAATAGAGGATGTGGTATATTTGTCCAAAATTGCAAAGAACCGTAGATGTCTTGCATGTAAAGGTTATTGTCAGGCCTTCAGCATGTGACAACGATCCAACTGTAAAGCAACACAAAAATAAATTTGTAAACATTCTTATAGAACAATAATAGACAAGTTTTGTAAACAAAATAAGATTTATTTTGTTCTAGTTTGTCCAGCTGATCATAAACCGCCATCAACACTGTTTAATTTGCTAACCTTATCTTACATCTATATCAATGTTGTTCTTAGTTTGTTCATCTGTTCTTTCACCTACATCAATCGTGGTTATTGGAATTATACATTTCAAAAATACCCAATATACCAGTTCAAAGGACGAGGGTCGTTAAGGCCCATTTTTGGCCCTAGAATTTAGCTAAAAAATGAAAATTGGCTAATATCATTTATTTTATATTTTTTGTATTGAAAAATGTCTCTAAAAAGAAAATCCAACAGAATTTTTCAGTTTAATTATTTCTTCAATGGTTACATGACAGATAGAAAATGCTTTAAATTTGAAAAAACTAAGAAATTAATTAATTGGATGCAATATTTGATCCTATTTTGTCGATTTTAATATAGATCGCACAAAAACATCATAACCAAACTTTGCACAATTAATTAAAGATCTATCAAGTACAAAATTTGGTTAAAATATATTCGTGATGTTTTTGTGCGATCATATCTATTTTGAACGAAACGCCTCCAAAAATTAAGCATTTTTACCGAAAAATGCGAAATTCTTGTCAAAATAGTCAAATATATCCTTTCATTTTGTCGAAATGACAAAATTTAGACAAGAAAAAGTGATGGATTATTAAAAGACGATTATTAAACAGCATTTTCACAACAACTTATTATTGTGTCATAAAATCTAAAATTTGGGCCAAATATGGGGCTTTACGTACCTACTCCTTTCGTTTTTTAACTATTCGGAGTTTTTGAATTTGTAAGCCAAGTACAATTTACAATTTTTCTGATCCCAAATATATCTAAGCGACATTTTGTGAAATTCTTCAGACATCATACTTATTTACTTACACGTAGCTGTTAGGAAAGAAAAGTTCATATGGTAGCATTCACAATGACAACATCCGTCTGTATAATACATCATACATAGGTTAAATACGTCCCAGATGACCAAAAACAATAAACAGGATGCCGCTACCACAAACAAACCTAACACAGCTTTCAGGGAACAATCTAAAAATAGAAGTATACGATACCAGTTGGTTACGATAACAAATTAATTCAAGTTTATTTTGTGTTTTGACAAAGCAAATGTAAATAAAAATTATACGATTTTTATATGATTATTATTTTATTTCTCACAATTTACTTGTCTAAATAGAGCAAAGAAATTAATGCTACACGAAGGCAATGTCGGAAAAGCGTGAAAATTTTGGTAAAAAGTGTACCTTGATCACTTTGTAGAATATTTCCATAATCCACCGTCATTCCAATAATAGAAGATAACATGAAAATAAACGTTAAAATTGACAGTATCAAACTTGTTGTCACACGACATAAGATTATCGCTAGCATTTTCAAACTAACTAATAATATTTTCTGCACTGGTATTTCCTTTCCGGAAAAAGATAACATCTAAGTTTGACATAATTATGTGAAAGCAACATCCTCGTTCCAGTATCCATGTATATATATAAGTGGTTTTATCCGTAAAAAATCCATCTTATTTAATCATGTAATTGGATGGGATAGTGAATATCTCATTTGATTTTTGCATGTGGGGAAAACGCCACTCAATCAAAAAAATAATTTTCCAACGGTAATTGATTTCATAACAAATGTGAAGTTCTGGAAGGCTGGGATAAATAGAGGCAAACGTATCTTGTAAGCTTTATCAAGATTTTCCTCCGGCCTCAAACATCACGTCGTGCAGAGATAGCTGTTCTATAGACACTGCTTGTGTATGCAGGCTAATAAAAACCTTCTTCATGTATTACAACTGTTTCAAGGAAAAACATATTATTAGCTGCATTGACATTTGCGATACAATGAATAAAACCTACGCGTTATTTCATGAGTTAAGATTTTAAATAGATACTGCAAAAACCTATAAAACAAGATACGAAAAATCATGTCTTTCTGATCCACCTCAGTGGCATCGAACCAGTTTGGCGTTAAATGTTCCCATTTGTTAGCAGATATCTGCAAATTATTTTAAATATTTGCTGGTTTGATATAACTTCATAATGCTTTACACTGCCAATGCCCATGTTCCCTTTAGTCGGTTTTATAAATTGTATTAAAATTAAATATACAAAATAACAATAATTATTGGTATATTTTTCCATTCTGAAGGCTAGAATGAATTTGTTTGAATATTTTCAAAATATGTTGAGTGCGCGATCAAAATTAAGACTTTTGTCTGTATTTTCTAGCTATATACTAACATGCTAACGATAAGAAAATAGGCTTTGCCTGTTATCTGATCCCATTCAGTTTTCTGAATAAAATAATGTTTAAATAAATAAGAAAATAGACGGGTTCTTTTCTTTGAACCCTTTAGTTAATGTCACAATTGAATAACAAAACATAACACATAATCTTTAAAAAGCACGTGGGCACAGATGAACATCAAAACAAAATAATGACTTATGAGACTATTTCTTGGGAATTATTAACCTATGTTGGCTTTGCAGTTGAAGTTGATTTTAATTCTGATACTCTTAGGAATCCGTTAACTATTTCCTTAAAACTCCAATCTGTCTAAGACGATTTCAAAAATTTTACTTTTAATAGGATCTTTCAACTGTTTTCCCACGTACATGTAGAAACTGCATGTAACATTATAAATCAAATGAAAAAAACAAAAGTGTTCAGGTCACACGTCCGGGAAAATAATTCGTCTATTGTCGAACAGTAAGACTCCAAAACCTCAAAACCTTGTTGATTATTTGTCAACACTATGAACAATTTTTCAATAATTGGCATATTATAAACTCGAGAGGTTACTCCTTGAAATGTACATAAAGCATATTTAAATTCACCATTCCCTATTCTCTATATTTATTTGATATTGGTACGTGTATTTTCCAATCTTAAACTTGTAGAATGAGAAACAGTATGACTGAAAACAAGAAAATAATTCTATCGTTTGGATTCCAGAACCAAAATCATAATCCTCCAAAAATAATGCCCTTTATGCAATCACAACAAAAGTAAAATTAAAATCCAGAGCAACTGTTGCATCTAATTTACATGCTTGGTATAATAGGGATTTTACTGATATCCCTTATAGCAAACCCTGGACAAGATCTGATGTTCGAAATACAATTTTAGCGATGTTGAAGAAATATAATCAATTATGGTGAATTTTGAAATGCTATAAACGCATTGCAAGGAGTAACTTCTTACCAGTAGCATCAGAGCATATGATATCCAAACATTTGAAAAATAAAGTACCGAAATAGGCAGCCTGTTAAGAGGGAATGACGTTTACCATGCGCAATACAGGGGATAAAATGTCAGATGATTTAAGAGTTTAGAATTTAAGTTATTGCTAGAAATTTCTGTGAAATATTGTGTGGTAAATTCATGCCAGACAAACTTCTTATGTATGAATTTATATAAAAAAATAATTCGAAGATACTAAAGGGGCAGACAGAAATTGTTATATCAGAAGACAGACAAGACCGTGGCCAACAAAAAAGGCACGAAAGACACGGCACTACACTGAAAACTTAAGCTAGAGTAACAAGAACCCTACAAAAACTAGGTCAGGTGCAACCCATCGTGTTACTCAGTAGGCAAAGCCGGTGTATAGTCGCAATCGGTGTTAATCACAACCAGTGTAGGAACGGATTTATTGTCACGACAGTGGGAAGATATCCATATAAAAATGAAATTATATGAGGTAAATGTCAGAGAGATTGTACTCCAACCAGGAGAACAACAGAGTAATTTACAAAAATTTCGTTTCGGTCAACAAAATTATGATGGCAACCAAAAAATTTCCAGAGTTATGGCTTTATTTAATCTATCCATGAGAAACTCTTCGTTCAGTTGTTTCTTTTCTGATAGGAATCACACGCCATAGAGTAGCGTATTAACTGCGAAATATGCACTCCGTATACATGTGTGGATGGAATGTTACTAGACATGAACGGAAAGTTTACAACAGAAAATTCAAAGTCATATCTCTGGTCTTAAAGTTTTGTTTTCAGCCCGCTCTTACTATCAAGTCAAACGTATGAAGCAGACCTTTCTTTGTCTGTAATATCCTTGATTTCTATAGATGGATGTTGTCAAAATAGTCACCAAATTTAGAATTATTTATTGAAAGAACATCTTCTTTATAGCGGAACGTAAAACCAAAAGATTGAGCCTCTTTTTTCTCTTTTCTCTGCAGATGGCTCTGTATGAAGTCAGCTTCCTACGAATAAAGGATTAAATCGTCGAGAAGTTTTGTATGAAACTACTCTTACAATTGCATCCGTGCTCCTAATTATTATGTGTTGTCACTAACAAAGAAAACACAACTAAAGTTGAATGCATACCAATTAAAAATAAGACAAGACCCTCTGAGGGCGGCCCGGGTATAGAAATAGGACGTCGGTTTCTCCGCCTGCAGGTAAATCCCTAGGCCTGCTAGAAGGCGCTCGTTAGTTCGAGTGCGATGTATAAATAGTAGAACTCCCCTTCCAAAAGGTTTTGCTGCATTGGGTATCTCCGTCCTTGACGTCCTGAAAAGGCCGTCCCTAGTTGTGGGGTGTGAATAAATTCACAATCTGTCCGGAAGGAAACGTTAACGATGTCCCGTTTTTCGCAAATGCCACGTTCTAAGCACGTTAAAAACCCCTTGTAACATCTTATTTCAACTAAAAAGGAAGAATTTGATCTTCCTTCACTTTACAGGATTCCAAAGCTTCACAAATGTCCTAACAAGCAACGTTACATTGCAGGGTCTGCCAATTGCTCCACAAAACCTCTTTCCAAGTTACTGACAGTTATTCTATCAGCAGTAAGAAATGGGCTCCATAGTTAGTGTGAAACAAGCCATTCTAGAAGTGGCGTGAATCAAATGTGGATACTTAAAAATTCCAAAGATCTGTTAGAATGCCTCAAATCAAGGTTCCTTAACTCTTGCAATAGCATCAAAACATTTGACTTTCCCACCCTGTATACTACTATTCAACATTCTAAACTCAAAGAAAAATGAAGAGCCTTAGTTAACCTCTGTTTTGTTAAAAGAGATTGCAAATGCAGATACAAATATTTGGTTCTAGGGAGGGACAAACCTTTTTTGTTGTTGTTGTTAACCACTCTCTGATTCTAACAAAAAGTACTCAGAAGATGACATTTGCGGGATGCTAGATTTCTTGATTGACTACATTTTTGCAATGTTTAGTGGACGTGTGGTTCAACAGACTGCCAGCATTCCAATTGGGACCAACTGTGCAACCCTTCTCGCCGATTTATTCCTTTATTCGTATGAAGCTGACTTCATACAGACCCGTCTACAGAGAAAAGGGAAAAAGTTTGTTCAATCTTTTGGTTTTACGTTCCGCTATATAGATGATGTCCTTTCACTGAATAACTCAAAATTTGGTGACTATTGTGATCTCATCTATCCCATTGAACTTGAAATCGAAGATACCACAGAAACAGAAAGGTCTGCTTTTCCTATTGTTAACTTTCCGTTCATGTCTAGCAATATTCCAGTCGCACCTGCATACAGATTGTACATTTCTCAGTTGATACGCTACTCCTGGGCATGTGCTTCCTATCGGGATTTTATTGATAGAGGATCGCATCTGACAAGAAAGCTACTGACTCTAGGGTTTCTCAGGGCAAGATTAGAGTCATCACTCCGGAAGTTTTTCGTTCGCCATCATGGTCTGGTTGACCGGTACGAAATATCCATTTCACAGATTACAATGGATATATTCCGAGTGTCATGAATACAAATCCGTTCTATAACGGTTGTGACTAACATCGATTGTGACTATATACCGGCTTTTATTACTGAGGAACACGACGGTTGCCACTAGTTGAGCAGGAGTTGCTTACCCTTCCGGAGCACCTGAAGTCACTTTGGTTTTGTAGGTTCGTGTTACTCCAGCTTTAGTTTTATTGTAGTGTTGTGTGCTCTATGTTTGTGTTTCGTTTCATTTTGTTGGCCATGGTCTTGTCTGTATTCTAACTAAACGTTTTCTGTCTGCCCCTTTGGTATCTTCGAATTCCTTTCAATAGATCAGTAGGCGGCTAGTAACAAGGCTAAATTTTCCGCCCCTGTCCAAACCGTTATTTTTCAAGTGGTCGTGTAAAAGTCACTCCTGTAGGGGCCATTAGCTCACAGTCTACTTATTGATTTATTGTTTGTTAATATGGCTTCAATACAGTCCGCTGGATATTAAGCAGCAATCAAGCAAGCAGAAAGGAAATTTTTTAACTAGTTTTCCTTGAAAAACTACGTAAAACTGTAACAGTAATTTTGGATGACCGGTGGAATGCAGTGTTGAAAGAGCATCATATCAATCATTTCATCAAAATTTAATTGAAGAGCTCAGTAACACACATACCACCTCTAAGGCCCCGTTCACACTACAAAAGTTAATCCGGATTAACTCAGGTAAATGTGGATCAAGTCACTTAACATGTTTTTTCCGTATTTAAGAACTCTTTAAAGAAAAGCAAAAATGTTTTGAATTATTAGATTTATAATCCGTTAACCCACTATACAAGCAGAAATATACATCTTGTAAAATTTAAACCAATTTGCATTGTTCTAAGCTCGGAATACGGTCATTGTGTGTTGTATTTCACCAGGCTAGTCATTGTGTATTATATCAATATACTTGTGTCTCATAATGGATCTTTCATTTTTGTCTCGCCTACTGCGAAAGGTCGCAGAGGCGACACATACGATACTGTTTTCCTGTGGCGGCGTCAACAATTGAAAACTGTTGGACATCTGGTGCTGATCTTAGTTTAAGGTGCATATAACATAGTTAACAGTGGCACCAATAAAGGTACAGGGAAAATCAACACTTAGGTGATGGTCCGACTCCCTTAGTTAAGCACGAGCGATCAGTCTTAAGTTTTTTGCAAGCTTTTCTACAAGCCCTATCCACTTAATATTTGGTATGGAGCTGCGTCTATGACGCTATGATGATAACATCCCAATTCCACACAGAATTGACGGTCCTGCCCCTTCAGCTATGCATGAGCGATCGCTCTAAGTTTTTCGCAAGTAGGTTCTACAGTTTAGCTAGTTGATATTAGATATGGAGTTGCGTCTTTATCAGTAAATCCCGATTCCACACCCAATTGATGCCCCCGCTTTGTATTCATGAACGATCACTTTAATTTGTCATAGCCACTTGATATTTGGTTTGGAATTTCGTTTATACCAGTATATCCCGATTCAACACCCAATTAATGGTCCCACTCTCAGTTATTCACGAGCGATTAAGTGAAGGCCCTGTTCTTTCTAAGCTGCAGAAGCAGTCGAGACATATACTGTGTCCATTCTTTTCATACAAAAACTTAAAATAATTGTTATTTAATGCATCCATGTTTCTTTATATGTTCTATGACCAGAGACGTATAATACGAATTGGTCACTATACATGCATGTAAGAGTTACTCTATTTCCACAATGATTGTTACTAAAATGCGTTTGTTCAGCATTTGAAAATGTGTTTAAAATATTAAATTCGCCAATTTACTCAGATTTCTCAACCATATACGTATACGTATACTGATGCTAAAATTACTGTTAAATAAAAATTAAAGATACGTTTTATGTCCAGTGTAGAATACCAATGTGAGAGATCAGAATTTCGCTGTCCAAAGAGTTCAAAGACACACGACAGATTTGAAACAAACTAAACAATAAAACGAAAACAAAAGGAACAAAAGCTTGGAATCTATACGAACTCCTTTACAAAACAGGAGTCATTGATTAGGTGCTCTTGAAGGGTAAGCATCACCTGTCTTGCGCGCAACACCTGTTGTGGATCGAATCCGAGTTAACGTCAATCTGAGAAGAGGTCAACTTACTTTTGTATTACTGGTAACAGGTACATTACTAGCTGAGATACACCGATACCGTACGGATCAACCAATTGGTTATTGGGACCATAAAATTTTAGAAGGGACGACTTAGCCTTGGTTAGATGTATCCTTGATGTAGTAATTAATGCGACAAGAGCAATGCTGTCTTCAGAAAATCCAGATATACTTGGAACCGGCACGAGAGTATCGAATCAACTGCAAAGCATTAACCCCGAAGCCAGGGGAAGCATGAATATTGCCACGTAAATACGGAAAGTTTACAATAGGAAAGTCATCCCGTTTGTCGTAAAACTAAGAAACAAGTTTTCCCTCTTGGTCAATTTCGATGAATAAATCTAGGTATGAAGGAGATTTTGTTGAGTCGGTTGTCTCCTTTATTTCTAGTTCACTGGGATATATCTGGTCGCCGAGATGTTCACTGAACGTTGGACTATTAAATGACAAAACATCATCGATATGGCGAAAAGTAAAAAGAAACGATCTGGTCAATTTCTTTTGTTATTTCGCAGGAGTCCCTGAGTGAATTATGCTTCATACGAGTATAAAAACAATTCGGCTAGTATGGGCGCACAATTTGTGCCCATTGAAATGCCAACGGTTTGTTGAAAAATCGCCCACTAAATTTTACAAAAATGTTGTCAATTAGAAAGTCAAGTCCTACAAAACCCGTGATATTGGCCATATCACGGGTTCTGTGACATGATACATGTAAATCGCGGCTTCACGTTCTATTTCAACCAAAATTTGTGCTTGTTAAGTATAAGCTCTTTGTAAATAGTTAATTGCTGTTTGTAAACCTTGTTTCATGGAATAAGGTGTCATTATTTTTAATGTCAATACAATTTTACAATCTTGGTGAGTCTTAACAGAAACTATTATTTTCAATGGTAAATAAACATGAAGAAAGAGAAAAGTCTCTATGGCATTTTAGCGGGGTTTTCTTAAAATGTAGTTGTAAAATTCTTTCTCATCTCAATGAAACAAATTATAAATACAAGTAGATGGTTGATATCATTCCGTTTTAAAAAAAAAAATTGTACTTATACATGTGTATTTTATTGGACTACTCGCTGTGTTTTTTTTCTTGACAAAATAAAGTAAAATATTCTTAAGATAAAAGTTTGAAATTTCCAAAAGCCAATAATTCTACGGAGTAAAGTTTTACAGACAGGAATTAAGTCATTTTCCTTTAATTATTCTCAAGGTATCTACTGCGAAATCCATTTGTCTCCGCCCTACTACAAAGTAGGTATGGAAGAATCCCGTCGGCGGGGGGAATCTTCGGAATCTATCGGACCATGTCATTTTACTGAAGACAGAGCTGTCACAAATGGTACATTTGTACTTAAAATAATATTGACATTTGTTTAATATGCCCTAAGCAATGAAATCTAAAAACGAACATGAAGACAAATGAAGCATAACTGTGTTTAAATTACATATGTCCACATTTAACCCATGTATTCATTTCAATGGGATAGAAACTTACATGTTATACATGTAATTTGAACCCTGGAGTTGAGCGGTAACATCATGATAACACGTCGTAAGTTAAAAGAGACTAAAAATTATATTGGTCACATTAAAACACCATGACAACCATTTATGTCATATCTGATTGTGTATTGGGGGCGATGATTTTATTTCACAGCAACATTATATATCAATCATGTCATTACTTGGGGTTCAAACACAGTCATTTATATATAGTTTGTTAAAGAGAGCCCATATTATTAATGTAGTTTTTGTACTTGCTTGCTTACTAATGATGTCGTCAAGCAAGTTATGGCCATGCAGCCAATCCGACAGGTCCAGGGGCCAATGCAAACTAAAAAAAAATGAATCGAGTCATGCCCGTAGCCAAAAATTTTTGACCACTAGTGAAGCGACGTTCACGGCCGTGGGTTTGGCAAAATTGTCTAAGTTTGCCATATCCTGGCACAGTTTTGCATTTCAGAAAGTCCTATTTAAATAGTCAAACTTTAATCCGAATCTCAAGTTTAATAGTGCTTATAGGTTTTCAAAGGGCTGGGTTCATCTGAACCCCTCAAACCCCCCCTGGCTATGGGTATGCGAGTTATAAAAGTTATATTTCAGCGAGTTAGATGTTTATACATACTTCTTAGCAGGCTTCAGGCTAGTCCTATAATTTAATTCTCCCTTTTTCAACATTATGACAAATTTTCACATCTTTATATGACTGCTAAAACTTAGCAGTCCTATTAATTATGTTATGGCAATGTCTACTTCTTCTGTCTGTGGCCACAAAGGTTTCTGGTCCTTTGACTTTTTTTACTTTTGATGCAGAAAGAGACACCTCAAGCATTTTTAAAAAACTTTTACAGTTTAAAAATAAATGGTTTGAATGTGGCCAAAAATGTCATTTTGTGGGATAAGGGAAAAAATGTCGTTTTGTGGGATAAGGAAAAATTTATTTATTATTTTTCATCGGATTTTGATGGGATTTTCTTCATTGACGTAAGTATTTCAGCAGTATTTTTGCTTTCTATTAACATTTTTTAGGTAATTTTGGTCAAAGTGGCAAAAAGATACATTTTTTTTTTGGCTCATCTTTAAATTTTTAATTTTTGTTATTATCCATCTTAATTGCTTGTTGGAAGGAGAACTCATGTTACTCCAACCAATTTTTTGTAGCATTGACCGTTTTTTATATAAAAGGGGTTGAAGGGGCTAAAAATGTGATTTTGCAGGTGATGAGAAATATTTATTTTTCATCAGATTCTGATGGGATTTTTTTCATTTGATTTGTCTCATTGCAGGCTTTCAGTTATATGTCAAAGGAATTTCTCCATCTCTTACAGTTTTCAAGATACAGTTGTAACAGGGGTCAAATTGGCTGAAAAGATTAATTTTTCATCATTTTGTTGGATATGGGAAAATTTTTCCTCAGATTTTGATAGGATTTTTTTCATTTGATTTGTCTCAAGGGTTCAGATTTTATCTTTCTCTTTCTAGGCTCAAGTGGTGGAAAAGTGCATTTCCGTATAACATGGAAAAATTGTATTTGTTACATTTCAAATGCAATAAAAGAAACACCAGTTTGGAGGATAATGTTGGTCAAAATGATTACTTTTTCAGTCATACATGTATTAATGTGTCCAGCACATTACTGTATTTCTGAAGTTGTTAAACCTGGGTGTCCCTATAACTGATGGTGTAGACTTGTTATTCCAGTTGTATAACTGATGGTATAGACTTGTTATTACAGCTGAAGTTGTTAAACCTGGGTGTCCCTATAACTGATGATATAGACTTGTTATTAAGTTGTTAAACCTGGGTGTCCCTATAACTGATGGTGTAGACTTGTTATTAAGTTGTTAAACCTGGGTGTCCCTATAACTGATGATATAGACTAGTTATTAAGTTTTTAAACCTGGGTGTCCCTATAACTGATGATGTAGACTTGTTATTACAGCTGAAGTTGTTAAACCTGGGTGTCTCTATATCTGATGGTATAGATTTGTTATTCCAGCTGTATAGGTCATTAATTGTCAATGATTTTATTTGCTTGCTTCAATAAATTCTAATGAAATTTAAACACTAAATCCAATTGGACATGTTTATATTGATACCTTGGTGAAGGAAAAGCCTGGTTTTCTGATCAGTTACTTTTGGTTTTTTAACTACCAGGTTGCAACTAGTACACGTTCTAGGTCCATACTTTTGTTGTATGAATAATTTTAAAAGTTCAAGGAGAAAAGTGCTATTCTTACCTGTATCATAGCATATCAAAACTTCAGTCAAATGTATGAGGGTGGTACAGGGTTATTTTCGAGCAATGTTTTCACTGCTTTGTTCCCCCCCCCTTCCAGTAAATATTGGATGAATCATTTCAAATCTGACTTGTTGATTACTTCACATGCTTCATCAACTTATTTTTTTTTATTCACATTTTTCAGAATCAAGGCATGTTCTACAGAAATAAGTTTTAATTTCTGACTTTTCCAGTTGTCCCCCTTACATCATGTTGCTGTTTCATAAACAGCCAAACTTGCCTTTAAGATCACTGTTATTAAGCAGTCTCTTGATTTTAAAGGCCACCTGTTGAATTCCCTATTGTTGAAGATTTTATCATGACTGAGTATAGATTGCTTGCTTCTTCCTGAAGTTGACCTGTTAATGCCCAGAGGGCCATGGGAGCTTTTGTCATCACTTTGCATTTTTTGGGGTGTTCTGTTAACCTTTAACATGTTCATTTCTGAAACTACTGAACAGGTTCAAAGCAAACTTGTACTAACTTGTGATGGAAATCCTCTGAGTTTAATTCAACCAAACTTGGCAGATATGTAAAAATAGGAGATGTGTCATGATTGTCCATAGACAGCCATCCACCAAATGACAGTTGAATCTAAACTTCTTCATGTCCTATTATGGCCTTTAACAATAAACCAGAGTCCACACCATAACAGAAGCTGTAAAAGGCCCCAAAATACAAAATGGGAAACTATTCATAGAATATAACAATAGACCTAATCTAGTGAAAAATTAACAATAAATGACTAATAGTTATTACCAGAAATTCATCATGACCATCAGGGCAAATATGAGATCTGATTGGTTCAAATTAAAAAAATCACCAAAATGATTAAGTCATTATTTTGCAAGCATAATTGTTATGTACATGTAGTCCTGTATTTAATTTGTGAATCATTCAAAGAACAGAATTTCTTAATGGCTAGTATGATTCAACATAGATAAATGTCATGATCATAGACGTCTAGCAAAGAATAGCCATCTTTTGTCAGATGATCGATAAATTGCACCTGTGAGGCTTTGGTTTGAGTACCCAACAACATGCACCCGTTGCTTATTTGAACCATATAATGTTGATAGAAAACAGAAACATCTTTGTTTGCCCAATGTTGCAAGTGCAAATAAAAGAAGTGAAAGATGGCTAGCATTACCAAAAAAAAAAAAAATTAAAACTAGTTACCATTTCAGAGTGTGAACAGGGGAAAAAAATTGTATTAAAAATTTGTATTGACTGGTTTCTAAACTGTCTTGGGACATTGTATATCTCATTTGATTCCTTTGAAAACATGGTCCCTTTTTCTTAGTGCTTAGACAATTAGACACCTTTGAAAAATGTCCTCTGCTCGACTTTGTATGTATGCCAATATAATATACAGGTAAATGTAGTGCTGTGTCTACTAAAAAAAATATTGTCATTTTGTTTCATTATCTGTAAATTAATTTATTTAGAAATTAGTGAGAATTTAAGTAAAAGAAAAAACTGTTAAAGTTCACCCAAACAAAATAAAATGTTCTGTTTCTCTAGACATTGCGAGTTTAGAGAATGATTAACAAACATAGTTTTAAGCTTGCATGGCCTTTGAAATGTAAATTGGTAATACTATGCATCTTGGGTTTTTCTATGTTTTTATACACTAGAAAGAAAAATGTACTGTAGTATTGTTATTGAAGAGTTTGACAGGTTTCCTTTAATATGTTTATGTTTTAATCTCACTTTTGTCAGCAACTTCATTTTAGAATTGCTTTTGACAGTTGGATATTTTATTCTGCCATTGGATGGGAAAATCTGTAAGATGTGTCAACTGTAAAAGCTAATAAGAATCTATTGATACAGGCTTGATTTGAATCAATACATAATTTATATAGGCATCACAAAGTAATGTTAATGGGTGCAGTATCAGATTTTTAATTGATTTTTTTAAAAATATATTTTTTAAAGAAAGAAAAAAATCCATTATGTTTATTATAATATTTTAATGACCCTGACACTATGCGATCTTACTAGGGCATTATGTGTTATCCTTGAATAATGCATGTATGATTGTCTGTACATTTGTACATCCCAAAATAGGTCTGTTCAGTACCTATTGAGATAATTACTTGAAATGTGTATATTTTGTTGAAGACCAATAAGTTCAAATTTGGCAGTTTCACTTTTGTTGCACCAGAGTTATGATACTCAAAATACCTACTTGTATTTCATCCAATTTGAGACTTTTGCCAATACCTATGAATTGATATAAGTGTGGAAATTTTGAATATCAATAAAAACAGTCCAAGTTCATATATGGAGAGTTCACTTTTGTTATTGCCCCTTAAAATAAATGTATTTCATCAAATTTCAGGTTTTTGATTGCTAAACTTTGTTAACATCAGTGAAATGATTTGAAATTTTGGAATGTTTGTTGAGGACTTATAAATACAGACCAAGTTGGAATTTGGTGAAATTCACTTTTGTGGTGCCAAAGTTATGCCATTTAAGTTACAATAGTTAATAAAATTTTTAAAAACATTATGGGAATTTTTGAAAATTTGTTGATAGTGATCAGTGTATATACACTAAGTTTGAATTATACATATACATGATTTACTTTTGTTTTTTCCAGATTAATGCCCCATTAAATATCAGAATTTTATCTAATTTGATGTTTCCAATTGATTACTAGGAATAATTAAATATTAAATTATAGTGTTGATGACAATCAATTAAATACAGTCAGAGTTTTCATTTGAAATGTTTCCCTTTTGTTGTTCTAAAGTTGTGCACTACATATGGCTTTTTTATCCAATGGATGATCGGCACTTTTTAGGGGAGGGGGGCAGTGTGGTGGAGAAGTAGTGAGAGCATTTAACCTTTGGGGAAGGGCATCATTTTATGTTTTATGTTGCTTGTCATATAAATGTAAAAACTTGCATTATTGATCAAAATGCAGAGAGCCATTTCAGGTCAATGAGGCAATAAGAATCATTACACAGTAAATTAAATAGCTGTATAGGTTGAATAGGGTAGGTAAAACACAATACCTTACTGTTAAATTATCGTGACAAATATTATGAAATGTGTAAACAATCTTTCTCTTACTAGTTTTTTAAAGGTTTCCTCTGTTTATTTGTTTAGTGTGTCACCATTCTATACCTTTAAATAGTGGAATTATTTAAAACCTTTATGAAGTAAGTGTTTATAATATTATTAAAAGTGAAAAGTTTAAATAAATTAAAGTGCAGAATATGTATGAAAATTACATTGTCTTGTATTTTGACATTTTTGTAAAAGTTTTCAATTCTATTTGTTTTTAAAACAAATATAGCCAGGAAGAAAACGGACTACTTTTATTAATTTATACATACATGTATATTGACTTCAAAAGTTATTAAACTTATGCAGTTGGTTTTTAAATTTTAGTTTTTATGTTGTTTTGTCCCAACACTTTCCCAGTTAAGGGGGAAGGTTGATTAGTACTTACAAACATGTCTAACACCACCACATTCTCTTTGTACCTGTCATAAGCCAGGAACCTGTAATCCAGTAGATGTTGTTTGTTTAAATTTACCAGTTTTACATCGTATCATGACCGTGAATATCATCACTTTTTATTTGGTGGCCGGGGGGGGTTTACCACTTGCCTTATGGTGTAGATATGTGTCCGTTTTAAAGGCCTAGGACAATTACCTGTAGATTTTTTTAATTCACATGTTTTGGATAGCTGTCTCATTGACAATGATACCACATCATATTTTTTCTTTATGAAGTTTCCATATTTTCATTACTTGGTAAATTTTACCTTATAATATTTTTTGGAGGTATCTAATTTTTGTATGCATGAAACATTTTAACAACCCATGAAAAATATAAAAAAATAAATTTTATAGTACAATATGTAAATTGTGAACCATTCTCACTGCATGAATAATTTCATCCAATTTTAAAATATTTTGGTTAAATTTAACTCCATATAGTATTAATAAAATAAGTGTGTTCACTTTTCATTCGGGCAGCATTCTGTTGGAATACCCCTGAATAGCAAGTTTCATCCTCATATTATTTAAATGTAAGTAGGAAGGTAACGTAAATGATTAAAATAGAATATAGTAAAGGTAGAAATATATAATTGGTGAAATATATATATTTTTATAGGGGGAGGCTCTGATTGCATGGAACCATTGGTTTTAATGAATCATAAAATACACCAAAATTGTAAGAATAACATTTAAATAGTCTTTACAGGCCGATACATGTACTACTTAAAATAGAACAAAAGATTACGAACTCTTTTAACTTAGAGGGAAAACAGATAAAATGTTTTTGTATACATGTATATAAGTAACAAGAAAAAATTTTTCTAAAAGTTATTCAGAGTAACTGATTCATTTTTTTTATTTTACATTTAATGGACATTCAAAAAAGAAAGATAATTTTGTTTCAACCAAAAAAATTTTTGGTTTTCAAATCCTTGATAAGGTTGATTTAATTGGGTTTCTATAGTCTTGGACCTTGGATGTGCATAATGACAGATTTCTATGAAAAAAAATTAAATGTAAAATATGACTTCTGGACTTGATTACATTGCTCCAGGAAAAAATCCTAAGTTGACTTAATTTCCAATTATCATGGCATTCAAACAACTGTTCCCTACATTCCCTATACTTTGTTCTATGTCAGGGTCTATTTGTGTACTTATTACGCTTATATTACAGGGCAAATCTCAAGATTGCAAGGACTACATACATAAACTATATGACAAACATGATGACCGACTTTCCAATAGTCAAATTCTCATTCATTGACAGTATCATTCCAGCTGCCTCAACTTATGGCATATACATCTCCCTGCTCATGCAATTTCAAGAGTATGTGTCCAATGCAGCAACTTTTAGACAGAGCTGGGTAATTGACACAAAAGCTGCTCAGAAAGGGATATGTTGCTCCTCATGCAGTTAATGTCATCACTCCAGAAATTTTATAGCCAACACCACAATCTTTTCAGCGGGTATGGAATTTACATTTCATGGATAAAGACTAACCTTTTCCCATGAATTTGCTAAGTAAACCAAAAACAGACTGCTTGCTTTCTCTGTGTGGAAGCTGTGGTCCCATGAAACCTTTTCTTGTACCCTGAAATGCCTAATAGGAAAATGGACAATGCAGCAGGTGTCTTTAAGGAGTAAGGAACTGCTTACCCTTCCGGACTACCCAAGTTCACCCCTGATTTTTTGTTGGGGTCCACATTGTTCATAATTGTATGTTTGTTTTTAGTTTTATATGCGTATGTGTTATGTTCCGACATGTTACTGTCCTCAAGCTTTATGTGTCTGTTGACTTTCCCCTTTTTTCTGGCCCTTTGGTCTTTTTTTTTCACTTCCTCTTTTTCCAACTGTGCTGTTCTAAAAGCTTATATATTTTGGAATATTTATCAGTCTGAAAATGTAAAAAATCAAAACTTCCAGTTGAAGCATTGTGCAGAGTTTGTTCAGACTTCTGACTTTGACAATAACCATTGTTTTACAATAGGGACAAACAAATATGTTTAGTATAAGGATATAAATTTTTTCTGCTATTTATAATTGAATAATTTAAAGGTGTGAAAATTAATTGCACACCACCAAAACCCAACCCACCTACCCCTTGGAAAATCATACTACAAATGTCCTTTTAAAAATTCAAGGCTACCACACATCCCTTCTACTAAGTAAGACTAGAATTGAACAACTATGCAGATGTGAAAATCTTTGTAAAGTAAATATATTACAGTGCCCAGAATATAATTTTAGTCATTGTTGTTAAAATTCAGAGGGGACATAATTTTTGGATAATTTGAACTTTTGCCAGACCTAATCACTGCTGTCTGACCTGAATACAATTTTTAAAAAGTTAGAGAAATTGTGAAAAAAGTAATGTTTCAATACTTTTGTCATACTAATTTCTAAGTTTTATGTGGTTTGTATGAACAATTTATTGAAATTAATTTTTCCTCTGATGCATATTTGAATATGAGCAGGTGTCTGCCTACAGTGCAGAGTTCTTCAGTACCAACGGTGATTTCTGCAGGTAGCTTGGTCTGTCTCTACACCCTGTTTTTCAGTTGAACTTTTGTTTGTTTTATGACTTTTGAAAACACCCCTGCAGAAAAATTGACGAACATTTCTTACCTCTATAATGTGCAGATTAGTGTACCACTCAATGTTCCTATATTAATTTTTTCATATTGAGTGACAGGGTCATCCTGTCTGACATGAAATTCAATATATTTTAACTTCATGAACTGAGAGCTGTCAAATCTGAATCAGATAACTGATAACTACTGTAAAAAGATGTAAATGGTGATTTTTGAGTGCTTTGCAATATTTAATAAAAATCACATTAGCTGGCATTAACATGTCTGATGAAGAAGAAAGTGTCATAATTGTAATTGTTCACGATTTTAACAGCTGAATCTCATGAATATTTGAAAGTGAGATAATTTTTGTAAGGTAGATTTCAGGCCAAACAACTGCTGGCTGAAAAATAAGCATGTTGCATTCAGCAATCTTTACAAGAAAATTCATATTAGAAATTGTTGTATGTATTACTTTTTAATTATTAATAAATCACTTATTGGTCATAAAAACATGACTATTAAGCATTAAAACATTATGACAGGGAATGGCAAGGCAAGAAGAAAATAGCGAATATGTTATAAAAAAACTTTTGAGACATGATTATGATGTTTATAATTTTGTTTTAACACTTGTTTTCTGAACTCTTATTCAAAATTAATTTGGAAACCACTGTGAAATTTAGAGGATTTTGAAGGCAAATTATGTTTCAAAATTTTGCTAAAGGAAACTTTTTAAGAGGGAATTAGGCAGTAATTGATCTTAAAATGTAAAGATGTTGTATTTTCTACATGTATTATTACATTTTGAGAGGCAATTATACTTGGTACATTTTCCTTAGGTGAGAATAAAAGGAAGACTATAGAGTAAGGCTTAACCAGTTCAGCATTTTAACAGTCAAGAACACTACCAAAAACAGGAAAGTTTATTAGATTTTTATATACATGTACTTGTAAAATTTTAAAAATTTTAATTTTTATTTTAAGACAAATTCTAACAATCGGTTACATTTATTTAACAACTTTTCAAAAGAATTTAACACATTTTGCAAAAATGTTGAATTCTGTTGTTTAAGGTAAGAAAACTTTATTAGGCTGCTGGGAAAAAACCAAGCATAGAAACTGGAAGAAACTTTGAAATTATATTCAAATCATAATTACCTTCAATTTCAATTCTCACATTTTTTCCCAGATAAATATAAGAAGTTTTAGGGCTTTTTGACCTTTCATGACCTTTTTCCATATATGGAAGTAATCCTGACTCTTTAATAATAAGACCTAGATGGCAGGTACTGTGTGCAATGACCTGACTACAACCTCTTGCCCACAGTACACCTCATTTCAACATCCTCTTACCCACAGTACACTTCATTTCAACATTCTCTTACTAATTTATAGTGGAAAGCCCTATAAAATCACCATAACATTTTTATAATACACGTAGATAAGAGGGTAAGACATACATTGATGAATTGGGTTTTAATGTTTAACACAGTCGTCTGTGTCATCTAACAGTTTCACAAGGTGTGTAAATATGTGATATATCTAAAGTATCGGTGTAAATTACACCTTGGTTAAAACGATAACCTCACTTAAAGTATTGGTCTGATAAAATGCTTCATATAGAAGAAATTTTTAAAATGAATAATTTATCTGTATTGATATCTTGTCCCTGTTGTTGACTTGAGTACCAGATTAGTTCTGAGACCAATAACGGGTTATTTCATCACCCGTTAGAATTCTGAGATATACCACAAAATGCATTAGTACATACAGTACTGGAATAATTAGATTAGCATACTATCCTCTGTTGGATAAATAATCCATGAATTTATCTGGGATATGACATAGTTTGTTTTTTGTGCTTGCATTATTTTTTTGTACATGTATTTTAATACATGTTGCTTGAGTATGTTTCAGTTATTAAATATTTTTTGGCTGAAATAGTTAATTGAAACTTGGATGTAATAGTTAATTCAAGATAGTAATGAAGGTGGACATTATAGACATTTCCCAAAGGGTAAAATTTATCGTGCTAGCTTGATGATTCTGCAGTACAGTTCAATGTTGTATTATACACCTGAGATTTCAATAAATATTACTTTGGAAGAAATTAATGGAAGAATTTGATAAAAAGGGATTATAAACTTAAAAAATTTGATTTTAATCTGATGGATTGTGGTGATCCTAGAAAACATTGCAATATATTGAATATGTAAGTTCAGTCACCTACTGAGGACGCATGATTTGACAGTTTTAGTCTGCAAGGTGTGAAGTGTGATTTTGTACAAATATAGAAAACTGATAATCAATTTGTCTTTATGTTTAAATGTTTTGGACATTGAATCTCATGCTTTATACACCACAATTTTGACATATTTGAAAAATTGCAGCCACAGAGTCGACTATCTTGAGATATCTTAGGTGAGTTCAAACCTTATGTGGTGTATTTATTTTGTCAAGTTATTTTTTATTTTGGTTCAAGGCAAACATATATATATGTATATTGTATTATAGGCTGTGTTTCTAAATAATGAATTATATATACTAAGTTTGAGTTGAAATAATGGTCTGATAAAAAATGTCCTTGGTGTTGATTAAGGAGGTTCGGGTGTCTTCCGCCATCTTGGATCGCAAATTTGTGGTATTGACTTTTTCTATAATTGCAAATAATATTTCTAGGGAAAACATATTGTTACGAAATTTAAACTGAATAATCATATTTTAATTCTTCATTTAATGGCATATTCGTTTTTTATGCATTCACAGAGGATAAAGAGCTTTTTAACATTTAAAAAATTG
>JAULBM010333016.1:0-12935 GCA_032357055.1 Geukensia granosissima
TCGGTTCACCCCATCAAAAGATAAGTTGCGGAAACCTATGTGTCCACAGACAAGACGCCGACGCCGACGACGCCGACAACGCCATAACATAATACGACCGCAAAAATTTGCGGTCGTATAAAAACATTATGTAAGTTGATAGACCCAGAAATGTAGTGGGTCCCTTTTTTTTTTTGCAGAATGTTTCAATCCGTCTGACTTTATTTCTATTCCTTTTAAGTTTAGAATGAAAATGAAATCCATTTTAAGGATTATGTAACCAGCTGTGGCACTTCTTATTCTCGTTTTTACATAATATTTATCATACATGGTGTGCACACTTATAACAGATTCATCATACACTATGTGCACATTTATAACAGACTCAACAAACAATAAACATGGACCATCTCACAACAGATGTTACATAATTTATTCAAGTCAACATGTTTCGTAAAAAAAACTGTTACTGTATCAGGACAACCTGTTTATTAAAAGCAGTCTTATGGTATGAATTAGAAAACTGTTTATATTTTGACAAATGAGGGAAGTTAAAGTGCCTGAGGATACCTTTTGTATGTTGTCTGACAAATTGAGAGTAATGAGCTTTTTTCTAAATTTTACAAAAATTTAAAATATGAATTAAAAATGTCAAAGCCTTTGACTGTTCCCCTTATTCATTTGACCATTTGACTTTTTAAAAAGACATGAAATATGGAAATTCTCATCAAAGCCTATGCCAGGTGAAAATTTGTCACTTCATATAGTACAGTAAGTCAAGTTGTACAAAGAAAAAACAAAATTTCAAAGCATTCTGTATAGAAGTGGAAAATTGGAGGCCCAGCATATATTTTGCATTAAAAAAACAAGGACAAGATAAAAAGTTCTGGTAAAATTCTGGTAAAATTTTAAAATAAATTTTAGAAAAAAGAATAGTAAGTGTGTTCTTCAGAATCACATTGTCTATATCCATCCTAACATAATGGATCCCCAACCCCATCACCCATTTTCCTCTCATGGGGCCAAGGGATATTAATATATTTTTACCTCTACAATGTCTTTGTTTGTACGAGACTCATGGGGTTCATTATATTCTGTATACTTCAGAAGTACTTTATCCATATCTGTGCTGGCATACTGGAACAGTTTGTTAGCACTGTTGAAGATGATCAAGGCAATTTCACAGTCACACAGCACACTCAGCTCATAAGCTTTCTTCATCAAGCCAAACTTCCTCTTGGTAAATGTTACCTAAAACAAATCATATTTATCAGACAAATATGAAAAATTTTTTTTTTGGTCTTTGTCTTCCATGTTGGTTTTTTTTTTTTTTTGTGTATTTACACAAATGTATGTTTATAACATTTAGGCATGATTTGCATAATTAAAGGTATACAGGAGTGATCTGGAGTTGATAACATGGAACAGGATTCTCCTGGTTTCTTACGCAAATTAAGTGTGGTCTCATTGAAATTTACCCAATATATTTCTTTTGTAAATTTACTTGGTTACGGCAAATGTTTGACTTGTAAGTGAAAAATTGGTAGCATTTACTACTTAGTTTAAATGTTTATTCACCGATTGGACATGCAGTTTACTGGAAGATGATAACCAAACTTGGATAGAAATGAATGAGATGGTCTAATTTTTGAAATTGAAAAGTATAGCATTTTGTTAACAGGTTGTTATACAATCGGGGCATGTTTGGTGCAACTTTATTTTTAATTTGTCACAAAAAATGTTTAAAAAATAAGCAAAGTGAAGTTAACCCAGTATTCAAAAAAAGTCCAAAAGATGGGCTTTACAGTTCATGTTACTGGGTATAGTAATATATAGTATGTTTCCAGGCAGGGGATTTTTGCATGGGCAATATTAGTGTTTGAGTTTATATTCATCATAATCTATTTGTTGAAAAACATACAGTTTTTTCACAGCATGATACATAACTTTGAATAACTTGAAATGTTTCATATATATAAGCTAGTGTCTGCTCCTTTTTTTTAACAAGTCTGTTTAGAAGTGCAAGTTGAATGTGGCAACAAAACCAATCAGAGATCAATATTTAATTAATGGATGATTATGTCACCTGCAGATTCCTTGGGTGAAGAAATGAACAGATGTGTGTACAATTGTCATGAAAATCTGTCCGATTCCAAATATAGTCTGAGACAAACAAACATTTAATGAGTTCTCACATCTGCTAATAAATCTGTTTATATCAAAGTACACAAGAATTTTGAAGGAAACATGAAGTTCTTTACTTTTAAAGAATTTTAAACTCTCAGCTATATCTTAACAAGGATGTGAAATACCCAAAAAGTACAAAAGGACAGGCTTTCAAAATAGTCTCCATTTTCACAAAATTTCATCATGAATTGCCATTTTAAGTCTAATGGTTTGTGTAATACATTTTCAAATTGTTTTACTCATACCAGTTTAGAAATAAGAAAATTTATTAAATAGTTAGAGAAGATTGTCATATCACTTTTTCAAAATGTTAGTGTTGTGTAGAATCTTTTTTTTTTCAAAAATTAGTGGTGAAATCTCCAATTGCTTAAAATATTTTGATGTGTTTGTCAAACATCTGAACCAATAAGTTGAACAAATAATCCATAAGCTGGGTACTTCCCAAGCACCTTGATATGTGAAAAGTTAACAAATGAACATTTCAGTAAGTGTAGAACACTAATTTGCTGGACACAGAAATATGACTGGAACAATGATCATTTTGACCCCCATTATCCCCAAAATTTCCATATTTGTAGCATTGTACATAAAGAAGACTTTGAAAGGCCCATCAAAATCAGATGAAAAACAAGAATTGTTTAAATCATGCTTAATTGAATTTTGTGCTCACTTGGACTGAAAGCTAACACTGAGAAAAATTAAAAAAAACCAAAGGTTTCTCATTTCCTGCTAATTTACCTTTTTTTTTTTACCTATGTCCCTTTCATAAAAAGTCAGTAAAAGCAACAAAAATGTTGAGAGTAACTTTTGTTGATTTTTCATTAGGAATCATTTGGAAAAACCCATCAAAATCAGATGAAAAATACAATTTTCCATATTATTGAATCTGAATTTTCCTTAATTTGAACCCTTTTATCTCAAAAATGGTTATGATAAAGAAAATCTGTGACATACTACTGAAAGATTTTGCAACGAAAAATTTCTGTGGTCCTATAATTGTTTCCATCATAAATGTTACTGACTCAGTTCATTATATAAGGCCAAATAAACTTAATAACTAAATTTTCATACACCTCTTGAAATAAAAGTGGGGCAAGTGGGAGGATTTTATCATTATTTTTTTTTATCTCCCAGATATTTCCTACAAACAACCTTATAAGATAATTTAATGTATAAGGAATTTTAAGATACCAAAGGGGCATAATAATTTGTATATAATTTGTGCTCAACTTTACAAAGGTATGCAGTAAAATCTATGACCAAAATTGGACACAAAAATTCTTAGAAATTCGACTATTAACAAACATTTTAAAAATTGCACTGCCCCAAATTTTTAAATTTTGTAAAAATTTTTATGATGCAGTCTAGCAATTATTTTTAATTGACCTAAGTAAGTAAAATGTTATACAGACCATTTGGAGTCAGATATATTGATAACATGACGTGAACTGAATTTGGCCAAAACTCTTAGTAAAACAAGTTAGAGTCTGTCTAACAAATAGATCCATTTATATATCAATTTCTATTAATTATAAATTGTAAATCCACAGGATACCTGTCTGGTATCAAATTATTTCTTGAGGTATCTCTCCAATCTTCCCAGAGAAAAACTTGTTATGTAAGAGACCCTACTTCAAGATCTACTTGTGTTACAATTTCATAATTAATCATCAATTTTCCCATATTTATTTCCATTTGGAGTCAACAGATACCTTTAATCCTATTTTACTTTCAGTCACGATTTACTCTTAACTACCCTGTATGAAAATATTAAATTACAAAATACCAGTCCCCACGACTGCTCTAAACTTCTTTAAAAAACTAAGGTACTTTTTTGTGTTACAATTTAAATGGTCCACCCACGAAAAGAAAGTAACAATTACTTTAAATTGAAAGATACAATCATATAATTATGCCGACCGGATAAGCTTCTTTGCTCACATGGGTCAAGTTAATCGGTGAAAAGTAGTACAAATTAAGTGAAGGGCTTTGTCACTGAAACTTGTTACGCAATGTGTTTGAATGTTCTAAATTATAACAGCAGCTCAAAGATGGCATCATTGATTGAGGTTCTCTCTACTGAGGGCTTTAAATTACCTGGAATAATATTAAACCATGGCACTTATTGACACCCAGTTTAATATGTTTGTCATAAAAGGTTCATATGAAACTACACATGGTACTGCTTACAGCAAAGAGGCTAAAATCAGGACAACATCTGCTAGTAAACACAAGGATAACATGCATGGCGGGGAGATTAAATAATGCCGGGTATAGATCTAACTAGAAATAACTAAACTAACTATTCACATTGAATTCTAAGGTACTGTGCATGTTTAATGTCATTAGTTCACATTGAATTCTGAAGTACTGTCATGTTTAATGTCATCAATTTGCAGTCAAAATCCACATTGAATTCGCTCTGTATGTCCATGTGATCTTAACATGTGTAAATGTTAACTGTCAGGCGATATACCAAAAATGTTGATACATGTAACAAGTGTCCATATCTTAGTTAATATGGTGTCACCTAATATCTGGACATTAATTAATTTACAAGACCCATTACAAAATAGAATGTCATCTGACCATTGGTGTCATGTTTCTTAATATCTATATAGGTTGTGGACCTTTAATTATCCCACCTGATTGTGTTAATTAAATACTCCATTAATCACAATCAATGAGCTGGTTCACTAATGACTTTAACCTTTTAATTAGTAACACAATTACAGACATATCATACTTCAATACATGGTTAAGACCAATTTATTGTTCTTATTTTCGTCCTGGTGACTCTTTCACAATATAGAAAATTTTTTGGTGGGGTCCGCATTGTTCACATAGTTTTGTGTTGGTTTTTAGTTATTTGTCGTGTTCAGTCTTGTTCATGTTCTCAAGATTGCTGTGTCTGTCAACTTTCCCTTGTTTTCTGGCCCTTCTATTCCTCTTTAACATGAATATGTCCAGAAAAGTTTAAGAACTAAAATGTTTGAAACGTTCTTGAGTATAATGTGAAATGGGGGTTATGTTTTTTTAATAGAAATATTTAAAATTTATTTTTGTCTTGTACAGATTGGAAGCATCTTTCAATATGTCTTGTAAATTTCTTATTGTATCAATCCTTATTTGTAATAGATTTAAACCTGTCTTAACTTAACCAGGACAAAATACTTTGTTTAGATGTAACAGGTGCTTGGTTTAAACAGATTAAACTAACTTTTACTATTAAACCTTTGTCTGGTACAAAAAATGTAACTAATTCGGTTTAGGCAGCTTGGTAGCAGGATAAGGTTTATTCAAGTTTACAGTATATATATTTACCTGTCTGTTTCGTTCATCCCCTATCCTTGATATCTGTATTTTTTTCCTCCCCATCTTTGCCTTTTCGACCTCCTGTGGGGGTTCCTGTACTTGAGCCACTATTGAAGATTTATCACCAGAACTAGAAATCCTGAAATATAAAAAACAACAGTTTATGCAATTTTTAGTGGGTCAATTAATTAAAATTCATGTACCAGGTATTGCACAATTTGAGCAATCTTTGTAAGAAAAATATTGGTCATCAAAGAAAGCAAAGACAAGGCCTTCCTAGAATCCCCAGAAATTGTTGATTTGTCTATTTATGTAGACAAATACAGTCAAATCTCAGTTATTCTATCTCAAATGATACAACCACCAAGGATATCTCAAATGACTCAACTACCATGGAAATTTCAAATGACTCGACCACCAAGGATATCTCAAACCTCAGGTCCATAAGTGTTCATTGTATGATTAAACCTCAAAAGTCCTCTGACTCTTACAGTTAAATCTGGGTGTGTGAGCTGACAAAGTTTTATAATAATGATTTTTGTTCGCCGGTAGAATACAAGTTCAGGATAGTTTTTTGTTTTCAAGGAAAAACGAACAACCTCAAAGTATGCAAAATACTGATATTCATCTTTAAAATGAAATGCATTCCTCTTCAATTTAAAACAGAAATTGCAAGACCATAGGGATAAGTGTCCTCCTACAGTACTGTCAAGCACTTTTCTCATTAGGCAAGAATGGTAGGTGGTTGTTATTAATGACTATTTACACAACTTCAAAATTAACAATAAATATTTGATGATTTTATAAAATGCCACCAAATAAATTGGAGTATGAATAGATGCATTAAACAAATATCTAATTTTTACATTAAATATTTTGTTAATTTTAATAACAAGTTTTAAATATATGAGATCTGATTTTAAGATTTCTATACATTTTGGTTACCATATTTTTTTAAAATTTTGATAACAATATTAAAGTTCTGTAAACGATCTGATTTCTGGACATAGCTTCCATCAGAAATGATTTAACTTATATTAATATGATTAAAAAGTGGTGAACATTGAGGACAAACACATGATGTTTGAAATTCTCCATATATTTAGGACATTGTATACAAGAGGGTTATTTTCCATGTAGGATGAGCAGAGGCAGATCCTGACTTTTGGAAAAGGGAGGGGGAGCACTTTTTGTGGACCTCTTGATTCAACAATTTTCTTGATTTCTAATGGAGATTAAGACCAAAATTTTCCTTTTATATCATTTTTGCATTTCAAAACCCCCCTCCTGATCTGCCCCTGATGAGAAGATTATGAAGTTTTACTTTCTTGACAGAATTTGCCACCATTACAATGACTGGGTGATTGCCAATCCTGTCACATACAAACATAGTTATCCATAAACCAAATATGATTTGTTTATTCATCTTAATAATATTGGTGAATGCCTGTCTGAATGTAAAACAAATATATCTTCTTTAAAAACATAAGTTTACACTATATAGAAATAGAATCAGTCAAAATCAATTTTAGTTTAAACTGTTTGTTAATATCAATAATTATTGCAATAGTTGAATTCCTGATATGAATTCTTTACGTGCAGTTTTTCCAAAAATTATCTGAAATTAATCTAGTTTTTTATGTCCATGGCTACTTCAATCAAATTCAAATTTATCATAAATAAAAAAAAAAAAAAAAAAAAAAAAAAAAAAAAAAAAATTAAAACACAAATACAAATTTAATTATCATGTTGCAAGAACATATTTACTACAATTAAATACACTGTATGTGACTTTATGTTCCGTTAAACATATTTGGGAGTCTAGAATAAATGTTTTTGAAGGGTTGTCCCTGGGAAGGATTCTCCCTCCAAATATAGATTGAACAATAGACATACTCTGAATTTTACAAACATCTAAACAGGAGAGACACTCAGAGAATCTCATTAAATCTTTAGTCCTTATTGATATTCAACAAAATGACAGGATTTTTTGAAAAAGGATATATTACTAGGTAAAAGTGAAAAAACGGATATTTGCATGTATTTTAGGAAGTGTCAGATATGATGAAAACTGATTCAAGACTTCATACCCAAATGAATTCTATTATATAACTTTTAATATGAATTAATAAAACTTCCAACGATCTACAATAAATATGATTTATTTGTATTGTTAAATTTCCTATAAAATAATGTAATTTATAAGAAAAACACTTACTTCTGGAGTACTATCAAGTTACAAAAGGATATCCTTTATGACGAACTAAGTCCTTGATTAATGCATCAGACTGCATCTTAAAACAGGCTGAGATTAGGTATACATCATTGTTCATTTAAAAATTTTAAAAAGGTCAATAAATGTGACAAAAAGTATTAAATATTAATACCTAGTTCTGTCACACACAGTCACACATGCAGAACCTTAAAGGTTATTGTTAAATTTTCAATAATAAATTATTTAAATATCTGCACTTAAGTCTAATTTAGAAATATTAAATCATTCAATCCTGTCTACTGATAAACATTTATATCTGCATTTTTAAAATGTAGATTATTTATTATGGTGCAAAAGATAGGATTAAAAACTCCCATATTTATTAATTATAAAATGACAGTAAATATTTTATGAACAATAAATGTACACTGATCTACTTACATTTAGTACAAGGTAAAGTAAAAATCCGTTAAAATAAAATAAAAACATTCACATGTCCAAATCATACAAAATATAATTACACAAATGATGAACCACTATGGAACAAGCCGATTTGTTTAAAACATGACCTGCTTACACCGCTTGTCAAACCAAAATATGGTCTTGATAGCTAGTCATACCTAGATATGGTTAAATTCAGTGTTATCAGAACTGCATACAAATATGTACTAAGAAACACCTCACGATAAAATGATGCTTTCTTTCAAGTCACAAAACCACTGATTCCAACAACAGAAATTGATTAATTTAAGAAAAATAATAATTTCATAAATAGTTTCAATATCTTTATTATATAGAATTGCATGTAAAATTAAGCCATACAATCTTAATGGTTTTCAATCTTTATTAAGAAATTAAAAAAAAGATTTTTGAAAAAAGTCAACCTATATGAAAAGCTGTAAAAATAAATTTGATGTATTGCATTTCAAGAAGCATACACATATCATTCACAAAATACCATTCCCACTCTAGGTTCTGATAGTAAAATTAATAATCCAGAAATTTTTTATGTGTTCTAATTAAAAATAAAAACTAAATTCATCTTACAAATAATAAGCTTGTTTTATGTATGACACACTAGAACTCCTTTCATTATTTAGGAAATTTTTTATTGAGCTAATGTGGGCCCTGGGGCTATTTTGGTTGATAAATATGTGGCAGGGTCACTGAGGAACAATACTTAGTACGGCAGAGATGCTAATAAGGATCAACAATGCTTACTATACTCAACTAGGTATGTAATAGAAAGACTTTTCACTACTCTTTCAAAAGAATTACATTCTAGGCACAAACAAACATTAACATAAATGATTCCTTACATAAAATACAATGTGTCAAAATGATGTTTTATGATCTGAATTAAAGTTATATTTAGCTGTATGACATGTAGAAAGTTTCTATTTTTGGTAAATTGTGGTGACATTAAAAACATATTTGATGATCTATGGGGATAAAACATTAACACTGTAGGCCTGTAACCTTGATATATAGTGAAGATATATGTCTCCCCAACACAAACCAAACTTGTGGTCATCCACAATTCATTTCCGAGTAATCTGGGTGTAACTGAACTAAAAAGCTAATTCCTGCACTATTTTGAAAAGATAATTGCCTAAGGTTCAAAAGCAAATTTTTGATGCTATATATAACTGTAAATTAACAAATGTAATTGATTATAGAATACTGTTGGCTTTAAGTTAAAATAAAAAAATACTAAAATGCAAGCCAAGTTTTCCAGTATGACTAATTATTGCAAGGAAATCAATCATGTGTAGGAAGCAGGTCACACTGACTACTATCCTGTTAATAGGGCATGAAGTGCAGAGTTCAGTATATATTATACTTCATATTTTTTTATATATTTCTCAAGATTTGTTAGAAATGTCTAAGATTCTTTAAGTCCTTTATTATTTATTACATGCGAATTACATTTCTTGCCAGAGAACTGGCATAAGAAATCACTGTCAAATTACAATGTAATTCAACCCCCCTAAAATTGATTGATAAGATGGGGGTGGGTATTAAATTCTAAAGAAGAGTCAAGTTTCTGTCCTCATAAAACTCCACCCTATACTTTCTGCATTCATATCGCCACCCTGAATTATGACATAACTTCATGGTAAGTGGTTTATCAGCTGCATATGATAGTTCATGCCAAACAAGATAAATCTCTGCAGGATGACAGGAAGTTTGTATCACCTTGAAATACAGGTAAACAAAGTCATACCTGTGCTCCTTAACATTCAGAACAACCTCTCGTTTATTACTGCCTGTGTCATTGTACTTGTCACTTAATGGTCAATGAACATCACAACTAAAACAATAATGTTCCCTCCTATACATTCCATGCAAGAATTTACATTACTAAATTCTTTAGTATAAGGATCAAGGTCAGTGTTCAATATTCAAATAATTCAATTACTGAGTAGCAAATGGAAATAGCAGAACAACCAAAGAAAATTCTTTGAGAATGCATCTCTAAAGAAATTGACCAAATCGTATTAAATTTATTTCCATCAATAGATCTTGATCACTATTGCGGTATGTGGGTAAGCAACTTCTGCTCCACTAGTGTCAATTGTCATGTTACTCAGTAGTCAAAGCCAGTATATATAGTCACAAACAATGTTAGTCACAACTGGTATAGGAAAAACAGTGGACGATATCATAACCAGTATGTTACTGACAACCAGTAAAAGAACAGTATACTCCAGCTTTCAGTGTAGTGTTTGTTCTCCATTTTGCTATGTTTGCCATGGTCTTGTCTGTCTTTTGACTTATCAATTTCTCTCTGTCCCTTTGAGTTATTTGAATTTTTTTACAACAAACATGTACAATTTACATGAATAACATTGACCTGACCAAAAACTTGGCCAATTCAAGCAGTCCTAAAGTGTAACCAGTTCTTACCTCTTTAAACACACCTTCAGAAATGCCAATTTTCAAAATATGGGTATACCTGGATGTTTTTTTTAGATCAGAAGAGCTTTGTTCCAGACAATTTTTTGAAACAGTCCAGATCAAGAACTACAACATTTTTGTAAACTGACTTATTCTGGAATACAATATTCTTCCTATGCCAACTCCTGCTGTTACAACAATATACATGTAGTCAATCCATCTTCAACAAGCACATATAGACAAGTGATAGTACAAGTGGACTTTCCCAGCCAGTGAAGGCCTCGGGGAATCCTCTATATGATAGTATACACATGGACCATCAGTGCTTGAGTATACACGTGGACAATCAATGATTTAGTATACACACGAACAATCATCAATTGAGTATACAAACAGACAATCAATAATTGAGTATACACACAACAATCAATGATTGAGTATACACACAACAATCAATGATTGAGTATACACATGGACAATCAATTATTAAGTATACACATGAATAATCAATAACTGAGTATACACACATACAATCAATAATTGAGAATGCACATGGACAATCAATGATTGGGTATAAACATGGACAATCAATGATTGAGTATACATGGCAGTCAATAATTGAGTTGAACACAGACTATCAATGATTGAGTATACACACAGACAGTCAATGATTGAGTAAACATGCTGACAATCGATTGGTATACACACAGACAATCAACACACATTTACAATAATTGACCAAGTAGAGAACAATCACTGATTAAGTAGACACATGGACAACCAAGGTACAAAGACACTTGAACAATTATTGATCAAGTAGACACAAAGACAATAAATGATAATGTATACATATGAACAATCAATGATAGACATATGAACAATCAATGATCAAGTAGACACATGAACACATAATGATCAAGTAGATACATGAACAATCAATTATCGAGTAGACACATGGACAATAAATGATAAAGTAGACATATGAACAATCAATGATAAAGTAGATACATGAACAATCAATGATCGCATAGATACATGAACAATCAAAGAACAAGTCACATGAGCAATCATTGATCAAGTAGACACATGAGCAATCATTGATCAAGTAGACACATGAATAATCATTAATCAAGTAGAAACATGAACAATTGTTGTTCATATAGACAAAAAAAAACCAGACATGAACTATCATTGATGGAGAAGACACATTGACAATCAATGATCAAGTAGACAAAGGAACAATCATTGATCAAGCAGACACATGGAAAACCATTAGCAGACACATGGACATTTAACAACAAAGTAATAATTTAAGGAAATAACTATCAACTAGACACATGGACATTCAGCATTTGGGTAGAAACATGGGAGATCAGTGAGCAAAAAGATGCATGGACATCAGCATTTGAGTAGAAACATTGAAGATAGAGAGCAAAAATACACATGGACATCATCATTTGGGTAGAAACATTGAAGATCAGTGAGCAAAAAGACACATGGACATCAGCATTTGGGTAGAAACATTGGAGATCAGTGAGCAAAAAGACACATGGACATCAGCATTTGGGTAGAAACATTGGAGACCAGTGAGCAAAAAGACACATGGACATTTATCAATTGAGTAGAAACACAAATAATCAATTAACTAGTTGAAATATGCAAACAGATCTGTGGTTAATGATTCAATAGACACACATGTTCTCTTAATGATAGACACACAAACGACCTGAACAATATAGAAAAGAAGACACATGCACAATTAGCCATCAAGAAGACAAATGAAGACAATCAATGAGCAAATAGACAAAAGGCAACGGCCGATTTAGTACACAAACAGACAATCGATTATCAGGAATACATACAGGCAATCATAGGTGGACTGAGTCTAGCTGAAAGTTGTCCTCTGATATTCTGATTTTACAATGGTAAAATCATATTAAATATGTGATATGATAATATTATCTCACATACCCTTAACATATGACAAAACAGGAAAACCAAACAGACCTGTTGTAAACAAAAGGATACACCTAATCTTCCCTTTGAATGACTTTTAACCTTGCCAGATAAGTACTTATTAGTATATGTGAATGTACACCTATCAATTTTCCCATTGCTCTTGTGCAGACACTTCAGATTGTCTAGTGGAAGGTGGAGCCCAATTATTACCCATTGTGACTTAAACAATTGACTTCCAATGCATCAGATCAAAAAGACCAACTTAACAGGAGAACTAAATTAATATTCAATAAGTTTAAATTAAAACAGAGGTGCTTCGCAAGCACATAATACGACCGCAGCACGTTGAAATGTGAAAGGTGGACAAAAGATCTTTTGG